>PVKU01006563.1:0-67361 GCA_004027475.1 Anoura caudifer
CAGTACGCATTCACACAGAATGTTACATATGTAAAACAAAGAGATTGTAGATGAACATTCTCCTGAATATTATTTACTGCAAAATCTGTCACAAGCCCAATTTCATATGATCATGTAATGAAAGATGTTATGATTTGTGTTTCTAAGTTGGTATTACACTTGTATAGTAGTGTGCATTCATTTTCTTTTTGGGGGGATAAAATTATTGGGTTGGCCAAAAATTCCTTTGGTTTTTCTCCTAAGATGGCTTTAGTAGCACTTAGTTGTCTTTAACTTCATTCGAAACAATTCTGTTAGATTGTATTCTGACAGCTGTCATATCAGTGTGCATTTTTTTAAAAATAGATCAAAATTGGTGAATTTTTGCATAGACATTTTAATACTGAAGATGAAAGAAAATAAGCAACATTTTTGGCATGTTGTGCTTTATTATTTCAAAGTAAAATGCAACTAAAACAAAAAAAGGTTTGTGCGGTGTATGGAGAAGGTACTGTGACTGATCGACTGTGTCAAAAATGGTTTGTGAAGTTTTGTGCTGGAGATTCTCACTGGATGATGATGCTCCACAGTCGGGCAGACCAGCTGAAGTTGATAGTGATCAAATCGAGGCATTAATTGAGAACAATCAACATTATACCACATGGGAGATAGGCAACATATTCAAAATATCCAAATCAATAAAGTTGTTGGTGAAAATGAAAAATGTCTTTTATTTTACAATAAAAACCATATAGACTTTTTGGCTAACCCAAAATATTTTTAAAAATTTAAATTATGGAATCTTTTATGCATAGAATGTAGTTTGAAAATCATTGTTCAAACTACATTGTTCAAAATGCATAAATCTTTATTATGATTTTTACATACAAAAATTTTAAAACAGGTATAACTGAATGCTTCAGTAAAAAGAAAAAATAACCTCAGAAAATTTGCTTAATCCTTTAATTTCGAATAATATGATTTTGTTTTATCCCTTCACCATGTGTTTTACATTCCTTACAAAATATGTATATTGATCAATTAATGAAGATATAATTCATTTACCAAACTAATGATTCTTGTTCTGTAGTAGTTCCTATAATTACACTATTATTATGGTAAGAACCATGTAACAGAGATTTACCATTTTAACCGTTCTAAGTGTACTGCACACAGTGTTGAGTAGTTCGCATTGTTGCAGGGCAGATCTCTAGGACCGTTTCATCTTGCAGAACTGAAACTCTGTGCCTGCTGAACAGCAGCGCCCCCTTTTCCCCTACTCCCAGCTCCTGGCAACCGCCAGTCTATTTGCTCTTCCAGTTTGACTGCTGTAGATACTTCATATAAGTGGAATCATGTAGTATCTGTCTTTTTGTGACTGTCCTGTTTCACCTAGCCTGATACCTTTACCGTTCACCCTGTCCTGAGATCAAGAGGAAAGTAGGGTTGCAAAGGTCCAGGCCAAGCAAAGGGTTTTGAGTTAGTCAGATGCAAACTAAAAATAAGGGGTGATGTAGTTTGTAAGTATTACCTCTCTGAATTATACCTTTCTGGAAATTATCTGATATAGGAAAGGACTGTTCATAGCAATCCTAATTTTTGTGCTTATATTGAAATTCAGAATAAATGTTAATAGTGAGCCTTTTACATGGAGCGCTAGCAGGTTAGCCTATGATTAATTGTTGTTCATGTATTTTAAAATGTAGGACAAGCCAATAAAAGTTGTTTGTTAGGATGGTAAACTGGTTCCTGCTCTCATTATTTTTAACTTACGAGTTATTTTTCTTTTGGTTCAGATTTTTTTTTTTAATGAGCAATATCTTGTTTCATGGATGAAGTTTCTTCTTTGTATGGATATTCATTATAGTCTTTTAATTTTTTCTGCATTGTCTGTAGTCAAGTTGTTTCTGCTTGTTTTGGTCTAGTTTGTTCATGTTAGAGCCCGGTGATCCTGAGTTGACCATTCAGACTTAAGTGTGAAGTGTGTAATTCTCTGTCACTGTGGGCAGGCCTTATGTGTTGAGCTTCTCTGTGGGATGATGTTGTAGAGACCCAGCTCTTTAAAAATCTCATAGGTCTTTTCTCTCCGGCTATTTAGTTTTTTTTCCAAAAATAATCCAACAGACTATTGCTGGGAGTGGTACATTTTCCTGCTTTTTACTTAATCACCCTCTTTTTGCTCCGTAGCCCTGCTCTCCCCTGTACTTGATGTCTAGTTTGGAGCCTCTTGCTCAGTTTTCATGTAGAAAAACCATGTACCAGAGTAAAGTGGAGATAACCATCTGGGGAGGAATCTAGGCCACTGACCTCGTTCAGGCTCCAGTCATCTACCTCTGCTGCATCCCTGCCTTCTTAGGACCTGCTACCTGCAGTTGTGGGCTTTCTGGATGTGCTGTGTGACTTGTGTGGCGTTTCTCCTCGTTGGTGCTTTCTCTGGGGGCACTGCTCTTTCAGTTTCAGATCACTCCTAACTCCTCCCATCTGCTCTACGTTAGTTACAGATTTATTGATATCTCTCTTCTGCTTTTATGTCCCTGCAATTTTCTTTGGTCTGTAGGTTTTACCATTTAAAAAATATTTTTGTTCCCTTTTTAAGTGGTGTTTCCAGAGGAAGCAGAAGTAAACATACATTTAATCTGCCATATTTAATCTAAATATCTTCCTCCCTCCCTCACACACCAGAACTTCAAGACCCATCTCAAGCCCCACACTTTTCAGAAAAGCTTCTCCCCATGACTCTAGATGCTGTTGACATTTCCTGCTTCTTACCCTAAAACAAACACCCTTGTCTGCAGTTCTTTGTCTTGTGTTTGTTTCTGTGGCCCTACAACTGCATTTATACTTTTTCTGACTACCTTATTTCATTTTTAAAAGTTTAAAGCACTTAAAACTTTATAAAGAACTCTATTTCGATTCCATTTAGTTCAGCTTATTTATTTACTAAACACCCTTTGTGTACAAAACATTGCTTTGGTTTTTCCAGGGGATATTGGGGGAGTAGCAAGATTAACTCAACTCACCATGGGCCTTACTAACCATTGGCGGGGATGGATGTGGTGGGAAAGGGGACGGGGAACATGCTCAAAACTCTGCAGGTGGGAAAGCTTCAAACTTGTTCAGGCAAGAATAAGTGTTAGTTCATGAAATTTGGGGATTTTGTAAAGAAATAATAAATCTGCCTGGTAAACAATTTTATGCATTTATTTATTTTTGGCAAAGCCAGCTGGTCTGTCTGTTGTCTCCTCCTCACTGGATAGAGGAGGAGTGCCTGGCATATAATACACTTAATAAGCATATATACTTAAAAAGCATTTGTTGATTTATTGTATGGAAAAGCACTTTGGGAATGGATGCTTTATATATTCTGCTTTCTTATACATTAAAAAAATAAACACGAAGTATTCCTCCCCCGCCACTTCAGATTTTCCCTGCTCCTGCTTAACTTGGAGGAATACTACTTTGAACAGCATACAGCTCATCATCTTCAGCATAAGGGCAGTCAGAATGAAAGGTAAGGAAGATTTGTGGGTCTCTGTGGGCTTTCTGTAGTCTGATATTTTTAAAACCGAATGTATGGTCATAGAGGTTTTTCTCTCCTTTCATATTTATTGGTAAAGTAATGAGAAGAGGGGGATTTTAAGTTGCTATCATCCTTCAGCTATTTTCCAAAGTTAAGAATCAGTATGTACTAATTCCTTCAAGGTTGTGAGTTTCTCAAATCAGCTGTCTAGGACTCTGATTCATTCTTTTACTTTTTTCTTGCATCCCTTTTGTACTTATATGTTCAGTTATTTGGGTTATGGTGTTACACAGTAATGGTCATCAAACACAGAGTGGTATAAAAATCAGCACTGTCCATTTGAACTGGAAGCAACATTTTCTCTATATTTTAATTACTACTTATTACTATAAAAAACAGATTGTTTCTTCAGTTATACCTTTTGAAAGTTATGTACAACAGTATACAATGAAATTTTTATTTAAAATACCAGCTTGGAATTAACTAAGATAAAAGTTGTTCCAGCAAAAATGTTTTTGCTAATGATTTCCTTTTGGGATGTCAGTTCTCTATTGGCCACAACTTGCAACATGCTTTCATGTTAAATGCTTGAATTTTTAGTGTTCTTCAGGATTTGTCCTGAAAGGATTGAAACCATGTAGTATTTGTTTAAGTACAAGCCAAAGTAAAAATGACTTAGCTTTTTGTTTATTGTCTTAGGACATTTCTTTCCTTAGCATTCAATCAAATTAAATGATTACTATTCCTCGAAAGTAGCGCCTTGCTTTCTTGCATCTGGAGTTTTGCTCATATTCATTTCTCTAATTTCATACCTTTTTTCCTCTCAACAGTCCTGTGTCCTATATCATATTAATGGCTTGCTTAAACTTAAATACATTTATTTATTATTAAAACACAAATATAAGCTAGCAAACTGAAACTTAGTTTTATAATTTTAAAGTTATCTCTAGGGTAAAATGGTGAAACCCCACAGAAGTGAATTTGGTAATATCTAGCACAATTGCATGTGCATTAACCTATTCTGCTTGTAGGAAAATTATCTCACATATGCACTGGAAAGTTTATAAATGGCATATGTACATGTTTATTTATTATAGCATTTCTTGACTGGAAACAATCCAGTAGGGAACTGATTGAACAAACCTTGCGAGGGGCACACAGCGGAGCACCATGCAGCTGTAACAAAGGAACGAGGAAGTTCTATACTGTAGTGGAGTGATGAGCATACGTTAAATACAGAAAGCAAAGGGCAGAATACTGTGTATCGTATGCTATCTTTCACATGAGAAAGAGGAGAGTAGTTTTTTGTTATATTTTTAATTGAAAAATATTTTTAGAATTGAAAATATATAATAAATTATATATTTTAAAAAGCATACAAAAATGATGTAAAAGCAACAATGTAAAAAAATTCTTCAAGAATGAAGAAGTGCAAACTAAACCATGAACCTTTAGTGTGACGAATCTTCTCATTCATTCAACACATACATATTGAGCACTGAAGGTAGAAAGCTAAAGAAATACTTCCTACCCACGGAAGAACAGGGAGTAGTACCCTGGTGATGGCAGAAGGAAGGGGGCACAGGAGTCAGACTGTGAGACTGTATTTCTCAGTGTGATTTTTTTAGATACTATAATTTCCCAACCAGCAGATTATTTAAACTATATAGCGATGGCAGATATAAATCCAGGAAGTGGAATTAAAAATCTTAAATTCAACATTTGAAGTAATAGTCTTTAAAATTGCTTATTATTACGAAACAAATTTCTTCCTGAATCATACCCCAAAATCACCAGTAAAAGAGTTGTATGTACTAAATTCAAACTCAGTTTATTTTTCCATTATAATAAGTAAGAAAAAACTCTCTCACATAGTCAGTTTTAGATATTTAGTTTGCCTTCTGAACAGTTTTCTAGCTATCGGGGATTAAAAGGACTTAGTGGAGACAGGACAGTGTTTCCGAACGCTCAGTTCTCCGATCCTTCATTTCCCCCTCAGTGTGGCTGTGAGCACCAGATGCAGTGAAGCCAGTACAATGCAAGGGACGGTGCCCCCAAATGACCCATATTACAGTGTGTGCAGATCTCGTTAACCTCCAGGAGAGGAGGAAAATCATTTTGCTGTGTTTTCTAACCTTTCATACTCTTTAATTTTTTGGCTTATCTCTTATTAGTTGATACTTTCTAGTTAAAATGTAGTATTATTTCTTCTGTGACTTTTGATAGTGTTTATAAATAATAATCCTTTGTATTTGATCTCTAGGAGAATCAGGGGCTCCTTAAAAATATGTTCAAAATCAGTTATTTTTGAACCAGATGCAATATCCCAGCCCATCATTAAGGTAAATGCACTATAAAAATAGAGACATTCCTGTTGTTTATGTATATTTTACCTTTGCTTACTTTTATATTTCTCTCTTAATTTTATGCAGATTCCTTTGAGAGATTGTATGAAAATAGGGAAACATGGAGAAAATGGAGCCAATAGACACTTTGCAAAGTATGTCATTGTCACTAACTGTTTAATTTTACTTCTGCCAAAAATGTGTATATGTTTAATAATTTTTATCTGCATTTTAGGGCAAAATCTGGGGGGATTTCACTCATTTTCAGTCAGGTAAGAGTCACATAGTAAATATTTTGTCCTGACCTGAATGAACATTTCGTGTGTGTGTGTGTTTAAGCATGATTAAATTGTAGGAATCGCAAATGAAGCTATTGACATAGATGGTTTAAATGCTTTTAAACAGTTCAATCACTGAGAAATATATTTTTTAAAAAGATCTGATCCCCACTGAGATCCTCAATGTTTATGAAGTGGGCGACACCTGCGGGCTATGACTCCAGGGCTTCAGGAGTCCTGGCCGTGTTTGAGGGTTGAGAGGACACAGCCGCAGTTGCTCCTGTGGCCTCCTGGCCATTTCCTGGATGGGAGGCCAGCAGCACGCCACTTAAATGGGTCTCAGCTTGACTCGTGATGACAACCAAGGCAGTGACTCAGGATGCGTAATGTAGCTTCGTACAGTTGTGATGCTTGGAGTTGTGACTTTTTAGGCATTCCTTATTTACTTGGCATACACACATTCATGCATCTAGTACTGTGCTTGATACTGGCAATACAGAGATCAATTAAAACATGGCTTCTCTCCTGTCATATAGTTAATTCGTCTATAGATTTTTGAAAATTTGTAAAGAAAGGAGTAGAGATCATCTACCACTTTCTTTTGGCTCTGGACTCACCTTCTTCATCTTTAAAATGAAAGGGTTAGAGGAGATCAGTGTTGTCTCAGCTACCAGCTAGAGCCCTGGTTCCTTGAAGCATTCAAAGAAAACTCTTTCTGTGATCAAGTAAGTGTAGGAAAAGCTGTGGGAAACAAAGATACACAGATTTCTCTATTTCAGGATGTGACTCAAAGCCTTCACATACAGAAGTGCATTGAGAGTCTCAGGGAGGCAAATGGTTAGGGGCAGAGTATCCTCCCAGTGGTGTTCAGATCACTGAACCCTTTGCCATGGAACACTTTTGAATGTATACTGAAGACTGTGTAATGAAAGCTGGTAGATACCAGATGAGGTGATTTTCCAGGTCTGCATCCATGATTCCATTAATTTTAAGGAAGAACACATTTCACAGGCTGTCTTTGACTTTATACTGTTTTAACGGGCATACATAAAACAATTACAGCCATCTGTTACTTTGGGGAGGGAACACCATTATTAATAATTCTGGTCTGCCCCTGTACTCTCCTTATTTCTATAGTATCATTCTACATCATTGTCTTATTCTAGAAAGTCTGTGTCTTGAAAAGAGGAAGTACTTTTTCAGTTTGAAGTGTGGTTTTCATTAGAAAAATATACATTTTGGTAAAACTTTAATAACTTTGGGCTTAGAAATAAAGCCCAAAAAATCCTTCCACACTTTTAATAGTTTATAGAAGAGGTCTTAAATCAAACAAATTCAAGATCAGCTTAACCTCAAGGGGTGACTAGACACAAGCTACTCTTTTCAAGTTTTATTTTAAGCTTCCTGAGTATTAAGCACACAACCAAGAAATGTAACATATATTTTTTATTATTTAGCAGTTCACAGTGTTTCAGAAACACAGTAGCCTCCTCGTATCTGTGGGGGATAATTCCAAGACCCCCCGTGGATGCCTGAAACCACAAATAGTCCTGAACCCTGTATATGCCATGTTTTTCCTACACATCATACATTTTCACTTAAAGGAAGACTTTGCAGCTTCTCTTTGGCCTGTCCTAGTTGCCAGCGTCACTACTCTTGTGCTTTGAGGCCATTAGCAAGTGCAACAAGGGTGAATGGAGCACGAGCATGGACACCGTGACGGTCTTCTGACACCTGAGGTGGCTCCTGAGTGCCTAACGGGTGGTAGTGTGGGCAGCGTGGACAAGCTGGACAACGGGATTGTTCACACCTGGGCGGTTTGCAGAGGGAGGACATAGGATTTCACACTGCTGCTCAGAGCAGCCCACAATTTAAACACAGGAATTGTTTACTTTCCATTTCATATTTCCAGACCAAGGTTGACCACAGGTAACCAAAACCATGGGAAGTGAAACCAGGGACAAGGGAGGACTACTGTGTATTAGGTTCTTTAGGATTTAGAGAGTTTTGCTTCCAAATTTTCTTTTACTGGTAGTTTAAAGAGTGTGTGTGTGTGTGTGTGTGTGTGTGTGTGTGTGTGTGTGTGTAAATGATAGTTTTAATTCATGGACTTAGTAAGTATTGTATTCAAGATTTTAGAGCTATAGGGAAGAACAAAATTATCCAAAGCCCCTCTCTCTATGGATTTTACTTTTCATTGGGGGAAAACAGACAAAAAGCAAATATCTTCTCTAATGTCAGGTAGTGATAAATGTCATGAATCAAATGGAAACAGGACAAAAGGATGGACTATAGTAAGGGACACATGCTACTCTAGATAGGTAGATGGTCTGGGGTGCCTCGCTGACAAGGTCCCACTTGAAGGCACAGCACTCCGAAGGCGTGAGGGAGCGAGCCACGCGGTTATCATGAGAAACGGTGTTTCAGGGGCAGAGAGTGCCAGGGGTGAGGCCCAGAGGCACGAATGTCCACGGCAGGTGGGAGGCGCAGTGAGGGTGAGTGTGGGAGTGAGGAGAGTGCTAGGAAGGCAGGCTGAAGCCGTGGCAGAGACCGTGCCGTGGAGGGCCTTGTGGGCCACAGTAGGGAGTTAGAGTAAAACACAGAAGAAATAAGCCATTGGAGAGCTGACACAGAAGGGGCGTGATATGATTTGTGTGTATCTAGTTCCAGGCATAAAGGAAAATAGGAACGACTCCAACTCAGCGGTGCCCTTTATTGTGATGAAGAAGCAGTCAGTGTTTAGAATGGGACTTCTCAGAGGAGAAGTCTGGAGGCCTTCAGAAGCACTTGCCCGGGCTTCAGAGACACTGAGGCTAGAAAGATAAACTGGAAGTCAGCAGTTCCAGGCACTTTTTTAAGCCCTGGGACAGGATGAGGTTTCCCTGAGACTGAGTGTAGCCAGAGAGGCCCGAGGAGGCCCTGCGCAGAGCAGAGCATTGTGTAATATAAAAGCTTGGGAAGAGAGTGAGGTTGGAAAGAAGACAGAAGGAGCAGCTGGCAAGGTTGGGGAGAACCAGGAGCAGGTGGCTGGGGAGCCAAGTGGAAAACTGCGTCAGGCGGAGCCATCAGCTCTGTCACATGCTCTGAGAAACAGTCAAGGAAGTCCTGAGAAGGGACTCCTGGATGTGGTGACGTGGAGATCGTGTGCATCTTTTATGACCTTCTCGGGAGTGGTCTTGGTGATGTGGTGAGGGTGAAAATCTCTCCTGGGCCCAAGGGAGAATGAAGCTGGCTCTTTCAAAGAGTTTTGCCACAAAAAGGAATGAACATAGGAATGGCCAGAGGAGGATGGAGACCGTGGAGAGTTTTTTACAGTGGTTTATATCAAATGAGAGAGACTGCAGCGTGTAATCATGGGGCAGTTTTTGGTGGGGGAGGTCCACATTCTGTACTCCAGTGCGGGGACTGGTTTCTGAGAGACCGGGACACCCCTCCATCGTAACAGGAGATAAGGCAGGGAGAGACATACAAGTGTGAGGAGATGGTTGGCCTGGCAGGTGGTGGCACTTGTTTGACAGGTACTAGCATACGGTGTGAGGACAGATGGCCCAGTGCATGTAGGAACACTGCGTCCAGATCACCTCTGGGAAGAGAAGTTTCTTTGTGTTAATGAATGTGTTTCATGCCATAGTGATTTGTTTTACTTTTCTAAGTGCCCAATTTTTAGAAAACTGGCACTTAGATTAGCTTCCTTCATCTGACTACTTTGTACAAATAATGACATTCATGAAATATCTTGCTATTTTATTTATCTAGTAACGGTTGATGCCATGTTACCTTGATGCATCATCTCTTTCTATTTTAATATTTGTTATTTCAACATCAGAAACTTAAAGCTCCACTAATATTAACATAAGTGCTTTTGAAAGTTGAAGATTATGTAACAGTGATTTAAATTCAATTTATAATACCTGAACTTATAGTAACTTATTACTATGAAAATTTTTATTTTACAATTACTGATTTGTCTTTCGCAGGTATATTTCATTAAAGAACACAACATTGTTGCACCATATAAAATAGAAAGAGTAAGTAAAGCTTTTCACTTACTCCTGCACGTTTACATAGTGCTTTTTACAGTAAGACTTTTTGACTCTGTTAACATCTTTAATCTTTAATCAAATGTGATAATAATGGGTATTTAAAAGTTTGTTATCTAGCAGTTACAGCAGAATTACCCAAGGGAATCAAATATTTTTGTCCAAGAGATTTCAATTACCTTTTGACTTAAAAAAATATGTTTAATAGGCCAAAAAAAGCTTGAATTGCTAGAATAAAAATTGAAATGAGAGCATACATCATTTATAAGATTATGTACTGGCTATTGTTGAGAACATGTGTTATAACATACCCTTATTTGAGAACTCAATAAGAAGTTATAAATTCTCTTAACTGGGTAGGCGTAGATGTGAATACAGTATCTGGTTTTCCAGGACTTGTCAGGTAAGCATAGACATTACATTTAATCATTCTGTGTTTTATTTTATTCTTTTTGCTTCAGCATAATGGATAGTAAAGGGATAATTCTACCAAAAGAGAATCTTCACAGGACCTAGAGACGGGGCTAGTGCTCCTCATAATGTCACCTCTGTGAATTAGGAATAATCACCCTCTCTGGGGAAACACAGTCTCATGGGCTGAATCTCAGTCCCAGGTCAGGTGCGTGCAGTTGCTCAGCCAGCGGCCTGTGGAATGCACACACTACCTGCCCTGGCCTTTGGGTTTTATGTACAAGAAACTGTTGCATGCACCGGTTAGTCAGAAACTATAAATACTGAAATGTAATTGCCCTCAGATGGTGCTGTTGGCATTTTGGGCAGGCTAGTTCTTTATCGTGTGGGGCTGTCCTCCTTATTACAGCCTGTTCCCACCCACTAAACACCTGAATACACTGTCTCCCATTGTGTGGAGCACCTTTACAGCCCCCCCAAGTTGAGAACCACTGCCTTAGAGGGGTGCTCCCCCTCTGAAGGCTCTTCTGATAGCTTCCTGAAGTGCAAAGCTGCACTTGGTTCATTGAAAAATTATGTAAAAAGAAATGAGCGAGGTTGCCCTAAAGCAAAGAAAAAGTCTCTTGTTCCAATGTGAATTGGTAAACCAAAGGATTCTCAATTTTCAAAGGCTCAGGGGGTAGACACATAGGGACATCAGTAATGGCGATGAGAGGTACCAGGTGAGGAAGCTGCAGACCCTTGTTTTTTCTCATGGAGACACTTCAGCAACCATACATGGACCAATTTCCTTTGTAAGAAACTCAAAAACCATTAAGAGCCTGATGCACTCCAGGTTAGCAGAAAATCAGCCTCATTGAAGCTAGTGGGAAAATTCCTAGCCTCCCTCCATCACGGTACCATAAGATTAGGAGGAAATTCCCAGCTCTGAACTTCTCCCTGGGAGGGAAAGAAAACCCTGGACCATATGTCCAATATTCTGACTTTTGGGGACATCTGACTTTCGGAGCCCGCTGCCTGAGGGACTGGCTCTGTCTCGCCTATCTGGGAACATTGACAGGACCCCACCTACACGAGATGGCTGAGGACCCCCGAAAGCAAGAAGGAGTAGGGCCTCATGCTGCAGCTCCAGAGGAGCTGTGGTACGGCAGACACTGGCTGAGGCAGCCAAGCAGACTCCCTCAGGGGAAAGAGAAGAGCATGTGACAAACAAAATTAACCATCACAGCACATAAGCACCCAGCCTCAATATATGCACCTGAACAGATGAAGCAAACACTGACAGAACTGGATGGAGAAATTGGCAGCAACACAGTAATAGTAGGAGACTTCATACCCCACTTTCAATAATAGACAGACATCCAGACAGAAGATTAATTAGGAAACAAAAGGACTTAACACTATAGACCAAATGAACCTAGCAGACACAAAGAACATTCTTCCCAACAGCAGCAGAACATACCTTCTTCTTATGTACGCATGGAACAGTCTTTAGGGTTGATTACATGTTAGGTCACAAAACAAATCTTCCTGACTTTAAGAAGATTGAAATCATACCAATTCTTTTGCAACCACAGTGAAATAAAACTAGAATCCATAGTAGAAGGCAAATTCACAAGAATGTGGAAATTAACACTCTTGAACAACCAGTGAGTCAGAGGAGAAATATAAAGGGAAATTTTGAAATATCACAATACAAACACAACATACCAAAACTTGTAGGATGCAGCAAAAGCAGTACTGAGAGGGAAGTTTATAGTGATATGTACCTATGATAAAAAAGAAGAATGATCTCAAATTTTAAAACCCAGCTATACACCTCGAGGAACTAAAGAGAACAGCAGACTAAGCCCAAAGTCAGCAGAAGCAAGAACATAATAAATATAGCAATAAGTCCCATAGGCTGCACTCCCTGGAGCTCATTCCTGGGTGGCATGTGGGCGGACACAGTGGGCGGATACACACAGCATTCAGCCAGGGAGTTGCTGATGCTCTTCAAGAAATGTGTTTTGACGTGCTCCTTTTCTTCTTTTGTTTCCATTTCTTTCTCTTTCCTTTTAGGGCAAAATGGAATATGTCTTTGAATTGGATGTTTCAGGGAAAGTGGAAGATGTTGTGGAGACATTGCTTCAGGTAAGCCAGCGCCTCACTCGGGCATGTACTGGGCAGAAACTTCTTTGTCAAATTGTGTACTTATACATCTTACTGAACACCTAATCTCTTTTATAAATAGGAATCAGATTTACTTGATTATGTTGAATTTGAAAACTGTATATTAGAAAGAAGCCGTACATGTATCAGAAGCAATCTTAACTGTTACTAAGTAACAGAATGATTGCTGCTTTTCATTGCTTCTAAGGAAGTATCTTCATATCATCTGAGAGAAAAAATCAATTCATGTATATTTATAATGTTGTAGCTTCACAGAGCATCCTGCCTTGACAAACTAGGGGACCAAACTGCTATGGTAAGAGTTTCCAGAGATCTGTATCTTTATTATAAATTAACTTGTATTGATTTTTACTTATAAATACTTATATCCATCCTTTTTAAATGATTCTGTTTTAATAGATAACAGCTATTTTGCAATCACGTTTGGCTAGAACATCGTTTGACAAAAACAGGTAAGTTTTTAATGACTTTGTTTGCTGGTTGCGAAGGCAGCAGACATCTGCTGTCTGCCTCACTCAGCGGGTCTAGGACTGAGATTACCACCCACCTGCCCCAGACCTGCTTCTCTGAAAGAAGGGCTCCGGCTTCCTCCACTCCTCTCCACCCTGGCGCCTGTCAGTCAGGCCTGTAGACTGATGCTCTCTAAGATCTTTAGACGCTGCCGGCCTCTGTCTTTTCACATTGTTACCACCTCAGTTCAGGCCACCATCACCTCCCACTCAGAACACTGACAGCTTTCAGCTTGTCTGCCTAACTCCAGTCCTCCCTTTGCTAGTCCTTTCCCCTCTGTACCTATTGTAGTTTTAAAACATGTTCTTTCTAAAGAAGTTATTTAATTGTCACTGTCTGTTTAAACTCTTCAAGACTTCTCATTGCCTTCAGTGTAAAATCTTAACCTTACCTGGCACACAGTCATTATGGTCCAGTCCTTGTTCACTGCTTTGAGTCACTGATAGCTCTTGAAGTCTGTGCTCCACCTCTTTGTGTTACGTGTGGTTCCTGAGTGTGCCACACGGTCTCTCACCTCTGGGCCTCAGTACATGCTCCCTCTGCTGAGAGTATGCAGCCTCCTTCCTCTTGTGCACCTGGCTCACTCTTCCATATTCTTCTGATTTCAGCTTAGCTGTCAGCTTTTCTGGGAAGCCTTTCCTGACCCTTCAAATTGTGATAGCAAATCACCTTCCTGAGTTATCCTTTAGGGACCAAGACACTATATTTTTACTGGTCTAATGTGTTTTTTTTTTTTTTTTTTTAATTTTCTTAGCTTTCCCAAGAATACAGTATATTTTCTGAAAATAGTTTTACTTTATTGTTTGTTTTATTGTTTATGCTGTTACAGTTGTCCCATTTTGCACCTTTATTCCCCTCCAGCCAGCTCACCCCCCACTTCCACAGTCAGTCCCCACACCATTGTCCATGTCCACGGGCTCTTCATCCATGTTCTTTGATGAATTCCTTTGCCGTCTTTCAATCAGTCCCCACCTCTCTGCTCCCCTCTTATAGCTGTCATTCTATTCCGTGATCCCCTGCCTTTGGTTCTATTTTGCTCATTAGTTTATTTTATTCATTAGATTCCCCTTATAAATGTGGTCATATGGTACTTGTCTTTCACTGGATGACTTATTTTGCTTAACATAATAGTCTCCAGTTCCATCCATGCTGTTGCAAAAGGCAGGGATTCCTTCTTCTTCCTCTTTTTTTTTTTTTTTTTTTTTTTTTTTTTTTTTTTTGGCTGTGTAGTATACCAATGTGTAAATGCACCACAGGTTTTTTATCCACTCATCTACTGGGCAAAGGATTTGAATAGGTACTTCTCCAAGGAGGACATACCGATACAGAGGGCCCAGAGACACATGAAAAGATGCTCAGCATCACTAGCCATCAGAGAGATGCAAATTAAAACCACAATAAGACACCACTTCACACCTGCCAAAACAGCTATCATTAATAAATCAGCAAACAACAAGTGCTGGAGAGGATGTGAAGAAAAGGGAACCCTAGTACACTGCTGGTGGGAATGCAGACGGTGCAGCCACTAGTATGAAGTTTCCTCACAAAATTAAAAATGGAACTACCTTTTTGACCCAGTGATTCCACTACTGGGATTATACCCTAAGAATCCCAAAACATCAATTCTAAAGAATTTATACACCCCTGTGTTCATAGCAGCACTATTTACATTAGCCAAGATTTGAAAACAGTTGTACTTCAGCATTAACCTCTTCTCTCATTTGTTTACTTTATGTTAACTACATTTCCTTATATTAAGTGGACTTGGGTTATTTGTTCACACCTTCATCTGCAGTGCTACAGCATTGATTACTCTAGCTTTATAATTACTGTCCTTAACATGTGGTGGTGCAGGGCCCCACACCTTGTTTCCTGTTTAACTGTGTCCTCACTGTTGTCGGTCTTGTGCACTTCTAGATAAATTTAGAATCAGCTTGTTAAGGTCCGTAACAGAAAGCCTGCTAAGATCTTGATTGTAATTGTAATGAATGTCTCCATTTATTTATATCTTCTGTGATGTCTTCCTTATGATTTTTGTCATACAGGTCTTTTTTGTGCTAGATTTATTCCAAGTACTTCATATTTTTAGTGGTGTTATAAATTCTATCCTAAAAATTTTCATTTTCTGTTTATTGTTTATTTAAAGAATGCAGTAGATGTTTTTGTATGCATTTTGTTTTCAGCGGTCCTGCTAGACTTAGTGATCAATTTCATTAACTTTATATGTAGGTTCTTTAATATGTACAGAATCTTATGTATGAGTTATTGCAGTGTATTCACCAGATAACATTTTTATTTTAGATTTTTGCATTTGTAATCATTTCAGCTTAGGACAAACTAGAAAGTATTGGTTGAATAGATTCACTTATAGATTATTATGTGCTAGGCTTTAGCTAGAAGCTTATGTTTATAAATGAGATTAATGTGTAATATTCTGTTTTATTGCTGTTTTTGTGAGATTTGCGACCCTTAAAACTTGCCCATAAAGCCATCTGGCCAATGATGTTTTCTGTGTTTATGTTTGCTGCTTTTTCTGTTTCGCCCATGTGGCACTCATTTTCATTTTTATCCTTGTAGGATATATTAGCTGAGTAGATTGCCCTGGAGAATAGCTTCCATTTTAGAAAGGAAAAGGAATAAGAAGAACTAGCTTCTTTGACCTTAAAATACGTGCTTTCTTTTCTTTCCTTTTTTTTGCTGTGCCTATCACTCTTTATTTTTTGTTGTATTTTTTCCGTTACCACTTATCCCCGCTATACCCTCTTCCACCCCCACCCGCTCCCTGCCATCACCACCCTGTGGTCCATGTCCTTGAGTCCTTTCTCCTGTTTGCTCCATGCCTCCACCCCCTCGACACCCCCTACAATTTTTCTAAGTAACAGTTTAGACTTCAAGCCCAAGCTCCAGCATAACATTACTTTAAAAAATTGTTTGCTATGAAAGTTTTAATTTATCCAGTTTTTTAAATGTCAGACTGAAGAATTTAGGGAGGAAATTTTTACAGTATAAAATGAGATATTCCAGTATTTTATACTTCCTTTAAAAGAAAGAAGGTAAAAGTTTTGCTAAAAAATACAAGCTTTTATCACATTTCTGAGGAAATACTTTTTATTGAAGAAATAAAGGATAATTATATTTATTTTTTTCTACTGTCCATTCTGAAAAGTTTAAATCCTTGCAAGGTGAAAAAAATATCATGATCACAGATACTCTGAATCACCAGATGTTAATTTGTTAATATTTTGCCAAAGTTGTCTTAGTTTTTCATGTTTATATTCTAAATCACTTGCTCTGTGTGTGTATACATATGCATAATGCATGTATGTATGTATACATGTGTATGTGTTGTGTGTATGCATATACAGGTAGTATGTATACATGTATATGTTTGTATTACATCTGTACTATAACATATATGAGCATAGTTTTTTCAGAACCATTGAAATCACATTGCCAGGCATCAGGACTCTCCACTCGTAACTTCTTCAGCAGGTGTCTGTCTAAAGGGCGTTTCTGACATTCCTCCATACAGTTAGAGTGCCCAAGTGGTGGTGATTTTGTACAATGTCATGTAGTTTATAGGTCCATATTCCAGTGTCTCCATCTGCACCCAAAATGCCCTCTTTAAAACAGTTTACTTTGGATTAACTTCAGATGTAAAGAAAAGATGTAAACCCAGTACAGTTCTCTGACCCCTCACTGGGTTCCCCCACTGGTACGTGTTTAGTGTGACAATGCTGCTACCGTCTGTTGGGTGTGTTCCTGGATTTGTGATGTTTTTGACGTTGAAAATTTACTTTTCAACTATTTGTTACTAGTATAGAAACATACAGTTGGGTTTGTTTTTTGCATCGACCTTGTATCTTATGATTTCCAGGTTCACTCATTAGTCCTAGCGGGTTTTTTGTAGATTCCATAGAGTTTTCTGTGTACATAGTCATTTAATCTGTGAGTAATGATAGTTTCACAGAAATCCTTATGGCTTTTACTCCTCCTCCCTGCCTCATTGCGCTGTGTAAGTAACAGATGTGGTGAGAGTAGACATTCTCGCCTTGTTCTTGCCGTGATAGAAAGGGGTTAATGTTTCATCATTAAAGAATGATGCTAGCAGTAGCTTTTTTTATAGATGCCTTTTATAGATGAGGAAGTTCCTTTTTATTCCTGGTTTACTGAAAGTATTTTTGATAACAGGCTTAGAATTTTGTTGACTAATTTTCCTGCATTTATTGAGATGATCACTTTTTCTTTATTCTGTTGCTAATGTGAATGGTATTGATTGAGTTTCCAATATTAAACCAAACTTGTATTCATGGGATACATCCAACTTTATCACACTGTGTTTAGTTTCCTTTTCACGTGTGGTTGGAGTCACTTGGCCAAAATTCTGTGAAAGATGTGTGCATCTGAGCTCATGAGAGGGGTTGCTCTGGGAATCTTTATGTACTTGTCAGCATTTGCTGTTGCCAGGAGGTTGCCAATATCGTTACCCTTTTCAAAGAACCGACTTTTTGGCTTCATTGATTTTTCTCTATTTTTCCGTTTTACATACAATTGATTTCCACTCATGATTTCCTTCCTTCGGCTTACTCTGGGTTTGACATTTTTGCGTGTCTGCTGTCCGGTCCTGATCTGGCTTTCTGCTTCTCTGAAAATCTCCCTCTTTACCCTTCTGCCCTTAGGCCCTGCTGTGGTAGGTTGCTCCTCCTCCGGCCACTTAGCTGTTGGCCCCTTCACTTAGGTTTCTTTGCATCTTCAGCTTTCTGATATTTTGTTAAAAATAATGAGGATTGTGCAGCTTATCTAGCTGAGACTTGTTGTTAGTGTGAGAGTTGTGAGGTCTCCTTTACCCCCAAGCTAGGAGGGGAAGACGACCCTGGTGTCCTTTTGTCTTGTTATTTATGAGGGATATTTATTTTTAACCCAATTGTTTAACTACTAAGTAATTGCCTATTTTAAAATATTGATTATTTCTTTGTTTTCTCCTAAATTCTTTTTCATTAGTAATGCAAGAAGACCATGGACTTTTTGACTGTTAGAATAATTTATAAAGAGGTAGTAGAGAAGTCGTCTTGGATTGACTTTACTGCAGTACATCCACGAAGGGATGTGCAGCTGACGCTTGAATGATGTGGGAATTCAGGGTGACAGTCCCCTGTGCGGCCAAGTACCACATGTAACTTTGACTCCCCCAGAGCTTAACTGCTAATAGCTGCTGGTGCCCTTACTGATAACAAAGTCAACTAACATACACTTTGTATGTTGTATGTATTATATACAACATTCTTACAATAAAGTAAGCTAGGGAAAAGAAAATGTTATTAAGAAAATCCTAAGAGAAAATACATTTACAGTGTTTACTGAAAAAATCCTTATGTAAGTGGACCGTCACAGTACAAACCGTGTTGCTCGTGGGTCAGCTGTACTTGGGAACTGACATTCAAGTGATTGTAGTTGTGTAGTTATAGCCTTATGAAGTGTACTGTGAAATGAACGCGACCTATGCAAAAACAGCCCGTGTGACCGTAAAAGTAGGCCTTGATGACACAAAAATGAAAATGTTGTTAATTTAAGAATAGTTTCAGTGTCATTTTATTTTGGAAGAAATAAAAGTGGAGCTAAAGGGTTATTTGGCTTCATTTACTTATCTATCTTTCCTTCTACAATGCATAACCTCATCTGTTTTTAAAAAATTGAATTTTCATTATACCATTTAAAAGAATGTCAATTTTAAGCGACCAGTTTATATTACCATTTATTTTGTATTAAATAATTGTTTAGACAAATTTTATGTAAAGCCACACTGTAACTCTGATTGTTTTTTTTTTTTTTTTTGCTTTTGCTGAAAATCATCAGATTCCAAAGTGTTTCTGAAAAGCTGCACATGGAATGCAAGGCAGAAATGGTGACCCCTCTGGTGACAAATCCTGGACACGTGTGCATTACTGACACCAACCTGTACTTTCAGCCCCTCAACGGGTACCCGGTAAGTGAAGACTGCAGGGTCAGAGGGAGAGCTCCTTTAGTGCTGGGGTGTTCACCTGTGCTCTCTGCCCTGCCAACCTGACTGCACCACCAGTGTTCTCATTTTTAGGGAGGATCAAAAATCCCCTCCCCCACCCCCTCCATCATCTGTGTCTCTTGACAGTCTCCCTGTGTAAGCCTAAGGAATCCGAGTTTCAGTTCTTCTGATCAGTTTTCATTTGGGGGCCACTTGTTCTCTGAGTTGTGAAAAGAAACGCTGCGCCTCCCAATTTTATTGGTAAAGGGTCATAAGAGTTGCGTACCTTTCTATTTGGAGACACTTCTGAGACAGACAAGTGAAATATACTAAGATTAAGAAGAAATGAATGTTTTATGTATATCTGTGTGTACATATGCCTATGTTGGTACTTGCTTTTCCTTAATTACCAGCAAAGTCAGATCTGCATCTTTCCCAAAGAAGCTGTTTGAAGGGGTCCTCGCCCAGCTGGTGCAGAGGTGCGTGCACACAGAGATGCTGCAGTTGGGCAGTTGCCATGCTCCTACTGTGGTGGAGGAGCCAGTCACAGTAAAGATGAACTCAGATATCTACACTAAATCGTGTGAAGATGTCCTAGACAAATCATTGTTTGTCTAGGTCTGGCCCCTTTTGGAAGTGGTTCATTAAAAGGACAGATATCCTGATACAATCTGACGGTGCCATTGGACCATTTGGCAGGGCAGCTTAAAGAACAGGAGTGTTTTTTGCCACAGAAAGCTACACCTTGGAAATTCTCCAGGCTGATCACTCATTATATGCCACTAAAACTTCTAAACTTTTAAGTGAAAGATGATGCTATAATAATTCTGTCCACCAGGTGGTGGGGCACACTCACCAAACCCTGCAGCAGAAGCAGTGAACATTGCTGGTGGGCATTCTCTAGTGGTGTAATAAATTGGCTTGACCGCTACTGTTACTATAACTTGGGGCCAGAAACCTTTGGAAAATATTTCAGTATGTGCCATAGCTTCAGAATTCATGGTATGGGCATCAATCCCTCCCACACAGAAAGAGGAATGAACTTGTCACCTTTTAGCCAATCTCTTTGCCTTTTCTAACCTCATTCCTCCTACTAACATTTTAATGTTCTAGAGATGCAAGAAAATTGCCCTCCTCATAAAGAAAAAGATTAGAGGCCCTACTTTATACTACACTATAGTTTTTAAGGAGACAAAAGACAGGATTCTAAAAAAAGATGAGTCAGTACTAAGCAAACCATTGCTCTATAAAATTAGCAAAATTCCCGAGAGGTTATCCATACCAATTAATATTCCATGTCACATAACAGCCTTGCCTTAACCTGAAAGATGAATGCATTACCATATTTTTTTATTGGTACAAATGGAGGTTGGGAGACCTGTCCAAGGTCAAAAAGTGAAAAAGGGCAGACTAGAATGTGGAACCCAGATACACCTTGTTTAAGGCCTTCCTTTCCAGTTCACTTTGTAACACATCGGGAATGCAAGATTTGGTCATTTTTCTCCTTTCTGATACTCAAGATCAACTTTTAATTGGGTCAGGATATTGACATGTGAGGCTGTCATTTTATTTCACAGAAACCTGTGGTCCAGATAACACTCCACGACGTCCGCCGCATTTACAGACGGAGGCACGGCCTCATGCCTTTGGTGAGTCCGAGTGCAATGCCAGTGCTAGGTGAACGGTTGTCCTACTTTCAGTTTACCCAGTGGCTTATTAGCTTGTAAACACCGATGGCCTGTCCAAAAGCATGTGTGGTACTGTAAGCAAGTGGACTCTGAGTCCTGCTGCCCTTTCTTTTGAATGAGCTAGAAATTCATAAAGGAATAGCTCCTTTCTCTACATAAAAAGTAGGTTGTGCAAATGTTTTTGGCTCCAAGAACAAGAGGAGTAGGGTGCATTGCGTTGAGTTCTCCACTCCTGTGTCCTCGGAGTTTCTAGGTTTATGCAGGGATAATGCATGCAGAATCATCCATCCGGTGTGACTTGCCACCATCTGTTCGCAGCAGCTAGGTCTCAGAGTAAGATTGGGAAGCTAGTACAAAATTAACTCTTCATTGGAACTGTAATATCTTCACAGCTAGCTTATATTAACCTTCAGTTTGGTGAGAGAAATGAATAAAAAGCCAATTAAATCATGTGGGCAATTCTTCCCACCATTCCCCTAAATAAACATGTTAGCCTTACATGCTGACCTTGGAAACCAGTCCCTGTAAGGTGTGATTTCAAGGTGTTTTAACTTGACATCAATATAAACCCCTTTGTTCTCCTTTGAAGATTAACCAGTAACCTGGTAGCATTACAAAAGCACTGTGGAATTTTAAGCACCTCATTTTTGTTTCAAATATATGAAATTTACCTGTTTTTCTACCTATTTAACTAAAAAGGCTACTCTTCATTTCTAGTGCTAATAGAGGATTATGGAACCATATTATTAAAAATCTCCTCCATTGGGTGTAGAGATACAGTTAGAAAAAGAAATTGACATTAAGTATCTTTTGCATCCTGGGCAGTTTGTGTACAATATTTTGTTATCATGACAATCCCTATGAGGTAGATAATGTCCTATTTTATAAAGAAATTGAGATTCTGCCCTGGCTGATGTGGCTCAGTGGATTGTGTACCAGCTTGCATACTGAAAGGTCGCCAGTTCGATTCCCAGTCAGGGCACATGCCTGGGTTGCAGGTCAGGTTCCCCAGTTTGGGGAGTGCGAGAGGCAACTGATTGATGTGATCTCTAGAACATCATCGATGTTTCTCTCCCTGTCTTTCTCCCTCCCTCCCCTTTATTCTAAAAATAAATAAATAAAATCTTTTAAAAAATTGAGATTCTCCGAGTTAATTTCCTCTGTTCCTTACCTTAACTAGTAAATGGTGAAAACTTGTATTAGAACCAAGGACAACTCTGCTTTTGTCATTTCTTTGCCTGTTCCTGTCCTGTCTCAGCCTCACCAACACAACAGACACAAAGCTCGTAGTTTTCTTAATAATTGCAAGTTATTAGTTATATTGTTATCAGTTTGTTAGATTGACAATAATTATAAAAGAAAGATAAACATTTGTATTTGGAGAAAATATGTGAGGACATGGATCAGTCAGTTTTGAATTCCAAAATCAAAATTCATAAAGGCTTTTATCAATAAAAATATTTAATACCAAAAGGGATTTTATAAAATTTAGAGATAGTCTTGTTCTCAGGAAATTTATATATATTTATATGTATATGCATCACTGAATCAAATTTATAGCCGGTGAAGATGAATACAAGACCTATAAGTAAAAAATGTAGATGTTTGTTTAGAAGGTTTTTGGAATTGTGTAGCTTATACAGCAACTGCAATATTAATAAAATGCTATTTGTTTTATTTATTTCTTTCTGAATTCATAGGGCTTGGAAGTGTTTTGCACAGAAGATGATCTGTGTTCGGACATCTACCTAAAGTTCTATGACCCTCAAGATAGAGATGACCTCTATTTTTATATTGCCACATATCTAGGTTTGGTGCTCCCCTTTCATTGTATCTATTCATAGGAAGGTAGTCCAACTCCTAAGTAACTGGGATATGAAATAAGAGAAGAAAAAAGGAAAATGTTACATCTAGAATCACCTTTCTGCTTCTACTTATTTCTTATTTTCTTATTAGTAACTACAGTTGGCAAGATAGCATTTTAACAACTAAGTGAACTATTACTATTGAACTATTACCAATAGCAATAGTTCACTTCAATTGTACGTTTTAAAAACTCTTTTTAAATGTATTTTTTTTATTTTAACAACATACAAGCTGGATGGATTATAAAGACTCCACCTAATTATTTTTATGTCCAATCATAACTTGTATTAGTTTATGAAAACCAAGATTCAGTTTCTGAATGTGAGACAGTGAGTTAGTTAGCCAGTCATTTGTGATCATTAATTGTGGTCTTAATCGTGAAGCTAGAAAAATATGCAAAAGGAACACTTGAACCCCTTGGCTCAAAATAATACGTGTGGGGCTGCATTTGTTTTTAATTAATGTTTCCCCAGTCTTTCATGTGAATTTGCCTACCTTTATTGGGGAAAACACCTGTATTTTTCTTTTCAAACATAAATATATTAAGTTGTATGGCTGAATGATTTAATTCTTGATTACAAATTTGCCAGATGACTAGAATAGAACAATTTTTAAAATTAGATTTTGAGATTATATTAATACCATCTTAATTTTATTTGCTGTTCCGGTGAACGGTGAGGCCATTTATGAGATATATAGTGAAATACTCCCTTAGGAATGAAATTTTTTCTCCAGTAAGAATAGTTTATTTTCGATAAGGAATATATCTTACTTTACAGTGGGTTTAGAATTTGTTTTTTTCTTCTCACACTGAGCTGTCCAGTTTTACGTAATGTGTAAGCAAGCACAGGTCTGGTCCCCGCAGAGCACCACGTGGCGGAGCGCACGGCCGAGAGTTACCTGCTGCAGTGGCAGCGCGGCCACCTCTCCAACTACCAGTACCTGCTGCACCTCAACAACCTGGCCGACCGCAGCTGCAACGACCTGTCCCAGTACCCGGTGTTCCCGTGGGTGCTCGATGACTACTGCAGCCCGGAGCTGGGTGAGCCACGCGAGGCTGAATTTCTGCCGGGCAGGAGAAACTCCGTTGTGGAGTTACGATGTGATCTTTGAACACAGTAGAACCCTTGTTGACTTTATTAGGAAAGATTGCTAATTTTCATTTCAACACACTGGATAAGCGTTACATAAATTGTATGTGTTTTGTATGCTTTTCTACATTGCCTCCTCTTAATTTTTTTAATCCAGAAAAAGTTCTCACATACTTCTTAAAGACATGCCTGGATAATATGTGTATAATTTTAAGCCATATTATCATTACTGTCCAGAAGTACCAAGTTTTGGCACACTGTAGTTTTTCACTTTGAAAATTGTCTCAGATTATCCTGTTTTTAAATTTATGTTAAAATGTGATTACCAAACTAATAACTATTCACTATGGGACATTGAGAATGAACTGAAATATTTTAAAAAGTAAATAAGGAAATAAAAATCATGAAAAATTATATTACTGAGAGGTAACCATTTTTAATTTTGTGTTATAAATACTTCTTTCAAGTTATTTCAACAAAAATAGTGATTGTATTGTGATTTTATTTTGTAATTTTAAATTATATATTGTGAACCATAAATTACTTTTGACAGTTCACTTATTGAACCCTTGTACTTGAAAGAGATAACAGATTTTCTAGGAATCTAATCATTTCTTTCTCTGATGATATTCAGGTCCCCAGTTCTCAAGTTATGCTATTATTACAGAATAATATATTCACTCTAATTCCAACTTAAAACATAAATCTTAATAGAAGAAAAATGACTTTTAAAATATGTGGGTTCCTTTGTTATTTTACTTGGAATATATTTTCTTGTCAGTTAGGACTTTTAAAAAAATCAATATTCATGGTGTTTTCAAATTATTCTTCAATGGCTGCTGCTAAATTAAAGCACAGAAGTTCTCACGTTTACAGCTATATAAATGTCAGAAACACTATAATTCTAATGGGTCTATCTCAGTTTTTCAAAAACATTTATTTTGTGGAAATAAATGTGCGCATATGAATCAGTTCAGGGCGGTAGTGTTATTAAGTATAAGCGTGCTTGCTTTATTTTACTTAATTAATTTTTAAAATGTATTTATTTATATAGATTTGTCAAATCCAGAAACCTTCCGGGATCTTAGTAAGCCAGTAGGAGCCCTAAATAAGGAGCGGCTGGAGAGACTACTGGTACGTGGATGTAAGGATTCTTGGTCTATAAGAGAATTCTAAGCCATGCCTGTGTTTTAATTGAAACTCATTTAACCAAGACTTACAGGGAAATAGATCCAGAGTGATCATATTGGTTTGCTTTTCCTTATTCCCGTCCCCCTCTGCCTGTTGCCTTGCCCCGTGAATTTAGCTGCTCACCATTTGCAGTTTTGCCTACAATTCGGGAAGTAGGAAGCTGATCTGATTATGAATTGACTCACTTATTTTCATGAAGGCACTCTCTGGTTAACTGCAACAGAGACTAAAATCCCTGTATTCAGTCCAGCCCCAACATTGTTACCACTGTGCCCAGAAAACAAAAATACTTATCACAGGAATGGCGTGTTTATGCACAGATTTTTCCCCCTTCTTTTTATCTTTCCTTTTCTTATTTGAGAAAGAAATTAAGTGGTATAATGTATGCATGCCATGATTTCTTTTAGGCTTTTACTACTTAAGTCAGTGGTTCTGTTTAAGTCAGGTATTTTCATGCCGACACTTAGTGGTATTTGTTTCCCGCATATTGTAGACACGCTACCAGGAGATGCCAGAACCAAAGTTCATGTACGGCAGTCACTACTCCTCCCCAGGTTACGTGCTGTTTTACCTCGTTAGGATTGGTAAGGTTCTTGATCATTACCCAAGTCAGTGTGATTTCACATGGATTCTTCAGTGAACCTGTATCTCAAAGCTGTGATTTTTCCCCTCTAGCACCAGAGTATATGCTGTGCCTACAGAATGGAAGATTTGATAATGCAGATAGAATGTTCAACAGGTTTGACATAAATGCCTTACCCACCATTTTCTAAACTTTCTAATAATATATGCACAGTATGTTTGTTTCAAAAAACTATGTCACCAAAAATGTAAAGATATGCAAAAAATATCACTGATTGTTATATCTATTCCTTTCGGGCTTTTTCTAGTTGTGTGTGTGTATAAATGTGAGAACACATTTTAAATTCAGTTGTTCGTCCTCCCTTTTGTAGCCTCATATTAGAACTTGAAGTTTTTCTATATTATTAGATTTTTTTAAATCAGTGTCATTTTTTAAATTATTGTATCACATCCTAATGTCTGACAAAATATATTTCAATTATTTCTCCATTGTTGAACATTTAGACTGTTTCCAACATTTCATTATTCTAAATAATTCTTTTTTAAATATATTTTACTGATTATGCTATTATAGTTATCCCATTTTTTCCCTTTATCCACCTCTACCCTCACCCCCTCCCACCAGCATCCCCCCACCTTTGTTCATGTTCATAGGTCATAAATATAAGTTCTTTGGCTTCTCCATTTCCTATACTGTTCTTAACCTGCCCCTGTCTATTTTGTACCTACATTTATGATGCTTATTCCCTGTATCTTTCCCCCACTCTCACCCCACCAATCCCCACTGATAACCCTCCATGTGATCTCCATTTCTCTGATTCTGTTCCTGTTCTACTTGTTTGCTTAATTTTTCTTATTTTTTTATTTTTTAATATATTTTATTGATTATGCTATTACAGTTGTCCCATTCCCCCCTTCATTCCCCTCCACCATGCACACCCCCTCCCACCCACATTCCCCCCCTTTAGTTCGTGTCCATGTGTCATAAGTTCTTTAGCTTCTACTTTTCCCACACTATTCTTGCCCTCCCCTGTCTATTTTCTACCCACCATCTATGCTACTTATTCTCTGTACCTTTTCCCCCTCTCTCCTCCTACCACTCCCCTGTTGCTAACCTTCCATGTGATCTCCATTTCTGTGTTTCTGTTCCTGTTCTACTTGTTTGCTTAGTTTGCTTTTGTTTTAGGTGTGGTTGTTAATATCTGTGAGTTTGCTGTCTTTTTACTGTCCTATTTTTTATCTTCTTTTTCTTAGATAAGTCCCTTTAGCATTTCATATAATAAGGGCTCGGTGATGATGAACTCCTTTAACTTGACCTTATCTGAGAAGCACTTTATTTTCCTTTCCATTCTAAATGACAGCTTCACTGGATAGAGCAATCTTGGATGTAGGTCCTTGACTTTCATGACTTGGAATACTTCTTTCCAGCCCCTTCTTGCCTGTAAGGTCTCTTTTGAGAAATTAGCTGACAGTCTGATGGGAACTCCTTTGTAGGTGACTATGCCCTTATCCCTTGCTGCTTCTAGAATTCTCTCCTTCATTTTAAGCTTGGCTAATGTAATTATGATGTGCCTTAGTGTGTTCTCCTTGGATCCAACTTCTTTGGGATTCTCTGAGCATCCTGGACTTCCTGGTAGTCTATTTCCTTTGCCAGATTGGGGAAGTTCTCCTTTATTATTTGTTCAAATAACTTTTCCACTTGTTGTTCTTCCTCTTCCCCTTCTGGTACCCCTATCATTTGGATATTGGGATGTTTAAAGATGTCCTGGAGATTCCTAAGCCTCTCCTCATTTTCTTGAATTCTTGTTTCTTCATTCTTTTCTGTTTGTTTCTTTCTTTCTTCCTTCTGGTCCACTCCATTGATTTGAGTCCCAGTTTTCCTTCATTTTACTTATTGTATCCTTCATTTTTTCATCTAATGTGTGAGCAAAATCAACCAATTCTGTGAGCATCCTGATCAACAGGGCTTTGAACTGTGCATCTGATAGGTTGGCTATCTCTTAGTCACTTAGATGAATTGGCTCTGGGCCTTTGATCTATTCTCCCATTTGAGCCATTTTTGGTTTTTGTTTGTTTGTTTGTTTGTTTGTTTGTTTGTTTTGTCTTGTTTCGTCTGTTATGTAGTGAGGGGTGGAACCTTAGGTGTTCCCCAGGGCGGGGCAGCCCAGTTGCTGGGTAGTGACACTGAATGTGGGGGTGGGGTCCAAGAGGGAACAATGTTGCTCGCTCTATGCTCTATCAGATTCCAGTTCCTTCCGCCGCTTCCCCTGCACTTGGATTATCTGTTCACGAATGTGGAACCACCTGGTCAGCCAGCCTCCTTATGTGGCCTCACTGTGTCTGCACTGTTGCCACCCTGTGCCTGGGGTCCACTAGCCACTGCCTGCATGCTTGGGATCTGCCAGCCGCTGCTGCTTGCACACCTGGTCCACCAACCTGCACTTTTTCCTGCCGCGACTCCGCCCCTCTTACTGGTTTGGATGAATGGTTGTTGGACTTCCGTACAGTTCAATTTTTTATCAGTTCTGGTTGTTTTCTTGTTTCTAAATCTTTGTTGTCCTTAATTTTTATTGTGTGAGGAGGCACAGTGTGTCCACCTATACCTCCATCTTGGCCAGGTGTTTGCTTAGTTTTTGTTTTTATTTTTTTAGGTTCAGTTGTTGATAGTTGTGAGTTTGTTGTCATTTTTATTCTTCATATTTCTGATCATCTTTTACTTAAATAAATCCCTTTAACATTTCTTATAATAAGGGCTTGGTGATGATGAACTCCTTTAACTTTAACTTATCTAGGAAGCACTTTATCTGCCCTTCCATTCTAAACAATAGTTTTGCTGGATAGAGTAATCTTGGATATAGGTTTTTGCCTTTCATGATTCTGAATACTTCTTTCCAGCCCCTTCTTGCTTGCAAGGTTTCTTTTGAGAAATCAGCTTATAGTCTTATGTGAACTCCTTTGTAGGTAACTGGCTCCTTTTTTCTTCCTGCTTTTAAGATTCTCTACTTATCTTTAATCTTGGGTTAATTTAATTATGGTGTGTCTTGGTGTGTTTCTCCTTGTATCCAACTTCTCTGGGACTCTCTGAGCTTCCTGGACTTCCTGAAAGTCTATTTCCTTTACCAAATTGGGGGAAGTTCTCCTTCATTATTTTTTCAAATAAGTTTTCAATTTCTTATTCTTCTCCTCCTCCTGGCACCCCTATGATTCAGATATTAGAACACTTAAAGTTGTCCCAGAGGTTCCTGAGCCTCTCCTCATTTTTTTGAATTCTTGTTTTTTCATTCTGTTTTGCTTGAATGTTTATTTCTTCCTTCTGCTCCAAATCATTGATTTGAGTCCCAGTTTCCTTCCCTTCACTTGATTCCCTGTACATTTTCCTTTATTTCACTTTTCATAGCCTTCATGTTTTCCTCTATTTTGCAACCATACTCAACCATTTCTCTGAACATCCTGATTACCAGTGTTTTGAACTCTGAATTTGACAGGTTGGCTATCTCTTCATCGCTTAGTTCTATTTTTGGAGCTTTGATCTGTTCTTTCATTTGGGCCATATTTTTTTTGTCTCCAAAGGCCTGTTATGTAGTAAGGGGTGGAGCCTGAGCTGTTCACCAGAGTGGGGCAACCCACATTGCTGCTGTTGGGGCGCTGTATGTCGGGGAGAGGTCCAGGAGAAAACAGTGTTGCTTGCTATGCTCTCTGCCATCTTTCAATCACTTCCCCTGCTATCCACAAGCAAATTGGGCCCTTTTGCTGCTGATCCCTGGGGTAGGTGGGTTTGTGTTCATTCTAGGACCCTGTGGGTCTCTCCAACAAACTCTCCTGTGAGATTGGGAGTTTCTCCTGCCACCTCAATCCCCACAAGTTTTTTCAGTCAGAGGTTTTGAGGCTTTATTTCCCTGTATTAGAACTTGTGTTGTGCAGTCTGTCTTGCTCCCCAGTTGTTCCTCCTGGTTTATCCATACACAAATGTGGGACCTCCCAGTCCACTAGCTACCCCCTTGCCGTGCATATCTGTGCCCCAGATGCCTTCCCCTCTCCTGCTGATCTGGATGAATGATTCTTCTTTAACTCCTTGGTTGTCGGACTTCCATACAGTTCAATTTTCTGGCAGTTCTGATTATTTTTTGTTTTTAATTTTGTTGTTGTCCTTCTTTTGCTTGTGTGAGGGGGCAAACTGTTTCTACCTACACCTCCATCTTGGCCAGAAGTCCCTATTCTAAATAATTCTGCCATGAATTGAATACAATTCCCTGTGGGTATATAAATATATAACTTTTTAAATTATAAAAGTAATATTTCTTTACCATAAAAATATCAGAAAATATAAAGTGGAAAATAAAGTTCACTTGACATCTGACTGCGCTGAGGTAATATTCATTGTTAATCTTTTGTGTCTGTCTTTCCAATCTTTTTTTAAGCTCTATACATGGTTATTCATAATTCCTTTTTTGAGATGAACTATTAAAATAGTTCTGCTAACTGTTTAGTGTTTAAGCACCTGCCTCCATTGGTCCTTCGATGAGGCAGTATGTGTGGGGGTGTTCATGACATGGACTTGGAGGTGGTCCATCTGGGCCATGTTCTGACTCCGTGTTCAATGCAGAGTGAGCCTAGATATGCATATGGATGTTGAGAATTTGAGTTAATGAAAGAAATGAGTTAATATAGGTAAAATTTAGAACGGTACCCTCAGTGCAGAGGAAGCAGTGTGGTTGCTGTGTCTACACCCTAGAATTAAAATCAGTTTAACTTTTTAAAATATATTTAGTATTGCAGAAACTTGGAAAAACTGTTTGGATGGTGCCACAGATTTTAAAGAGGTAAGTAGTTTAAAAAGCTAATGATTCACTAGGCTGGTGGTTTCTAACTGCTTTGAAAAATGTTTGTTGTTCTTTTTTTTCCCCCTCCTGGAACTTTCAGTTGATTCCAGAATTCTATGGTGATGATGTCAGCTTCTTAGTCAATAGTCTAAAACTGGACTTGGGGAAGAGACAAGGAGGGCAGATGGTGGATGATGTGGAACTCCCACCTTGGGCCCAGAGTGAGTACCACCTTGAAGCTGTTGCATTGTAGACATTCTTTTCCTGATTGTGCAATTTCAGTATTAATTATTTAGTTGTGTAGATTTTTTTAAAAATGACAGCATAATTCTCTATCTAAATGAGGCAATATCAGTCCTATTCCAAATCAAAAATATTCTAAGGTGTATGCTGTAAAAATATTGACATATTTTTGAGAGACTTAAATGTTGTGAAAATGATTCTTGCTCCACAAAATTAATATTTTATATGAGGTGGCAAAACTTCATTAAGAAATATGTGCCTCTCACCTGTCCTAGAAGCTTTATCTACATGTGCATAGATGAAAGAAATGAGAGGAAATCGATGAACCCTGCCATGTTTTGATCAATTCTAATCTAACAGGTCCCCAGGACTTTCTTCAGAAAAGCAAAGATGCACTGGAAAGCAATTATGTATCAGAGCACCTTCATGAGTGGATTGACCTAATATTTGGCTACAAGCAAAAAGGAAATGAGGCTGTTGGGGCATATAATGGTATGTAATAGTCACCGAAAGTTCATTTAGCATTTGATGAAAACAAAAACTAACCAAAAATGATTAACAAGAAGGCAGAGCAGTCAAGGTTATTTCTTCAGCAGGAGAATTTTGTGTCAGCAAAAAGTGCCTCCTGGCTCAGTGACCCTGGATTAGATACTAAGTAACTGAGGAGGAAGTACTTTCATCTAAAGAACATCTATTTCACCATGATCCCAAGAGGTCTTTTTCAAAGTCTTCTCATTTTAGCTTGTGCTCTCTCTAGTTCATTAAATAATGTCAATTAACATTCAATCAGAACGGCCCCAGCCATATCATCTCATAAACCGAAAGGTAGTAAGTTCGATTCCCAATCAAGGTACATAATTAGGCTGCAGTTTCGGTCCCAGTCCCAGTCTGGAGGGCATATGAGAGACAACTGGTCATTGTTTCTCTCTTGCATAGATGTTTCTCTCCCTCTCTCTCCCCCTCCTTTCCCCGCTCTCTAAAGTTAATGGGCATGTCCTTGGGTGAGGATAAAAAAATTATTCATGTTAATCAGAACATGATAGGTCAGTGACCTCAATGGCTATGAAGGGCCTCAGAGTTTCTTTTTCATTGAGCTGAAAGAAACCAGCAGCAATGCACCTTCTCATCAGTTTCGGCCCTTCCCTACCTCCAGGTTTCTCAGATGACAAGGGAGTGGAGTTGGAAGTTCACGCGTGATTTCTCACATGCCTGAGCAGAGGGCAGGGTGACTTGCCTTCAGGCAGAAATAATGCTGACTGAGAAATACACTGAGATAATGACTGAAATTGTATATTATTCGTCCATTTTACAAAGTGAAAGTCAATTTCTTTGAATAAAAGTTTAAAGTTGTTACTAGGTTTTAAAATTCTGAGCAGAGTGTATATTATGACTCAGCACTTCATCTTTCATGGTGTTTTACGTCTCTCTTTTCAGTTTTTCATCCCCTGACCTATGAAGGAGGTGTGGACTTGAACAGGTACTTACGTCTATAAGAAACTCCTACTTGAGTTACAAAATACCTCTTTAACTAAATGATTAATGTACTTCTTTACTAATAATTGAAGTATGGAAAATTCACAACTAACTATATCTTGCTTTTACTGTTCTGTGAGATACTGAGCCTCAGGAAGTTTTCAAAAATCTGTGGTAAGATTGGGACAGTCCTGCTGTCGGTATTTGAAGGTTAATCTCTCTCTTGTTGATAACGTGTATGATTTGAAACGTGTGCCTTCGAGAAACTTGAACCTAGTGGCTCGCTGCATTATTTGTGTTCTGTCCTGAAGCATCGAAGATCCTGATGAGAAAGTGGCCATGCTGACCCAAATCTTGGAGTTTGGGCAGACACCAAAACAGCTCTTCGTGACACCGCATCCTCGAAGGATCACTCCCAAGCTTAAAAGTTTGTCCCAAACCTCCAGTTATAATGCTTCCACAGCAGATTCCCCAGGTAAATTTGCAAAGAGAAAAAATGTGAGCACCTCTTGTTTTTCTTTGACAAAGATGTTTCTGATGATTCCAAAGAGGAGATGAAACAGAAACCGATGTGCTGCTTAGAGATTGTTTCACCATCTTATGGGGGCTCTCCTAGAAAAAAAAAATAGTTTTTGTTCTTACTTTGTTCATTTTTAACTATTACCTTTAAAGGAAATCAAGTTACTGTTACTTGCTGGTAATTTGAAATCTGGCAGTATTTTTATTGTTAATGATAGGGTTCTGTTTCTTTTCTGTGCTTTTCCAAGCTGCTGTTTGATTGGTAGACAGTCCCTTGTTACCGACACACCCTGGCCTGGCTGCTCTCACAGTCACCTCTGCCCTGCTCTGCCCCCAGTTACTTCCCCCGTCTCCATCCAGCTCTCCTCTCCCATCCCCAGCCTACAGGTCTTCCATTCAGTTCTGTTTTCTGTGCTTGACTGTATCTCCTTATTCAACCATTTGACGAACGTTTACCAATTATCCATTCTGTGCCAGGCATATGTTAGGTGCTGAAATGAAATGGACTTTGTTCTCACATCTGGTATTTGGAAAGGGTGGAATGTGTCTACACCTTCATCCAGTTATCTGTGATTTATGTTTCACATAAGACAGCCTCCAACCTACAGGCTCTTAGGAGTTGGACACTGTGTGGAACTTTGAGAGCAAAGTTTTCGCATCTCTAATTCTGCTGTCTGTTCCAGGCACATTCAGACTTCTTAGGCACACAGGGATGAGCATGCTCTCAAGTGTAGAGGGATAGCTCACCAGAGTCACGTGACCCAGTGCTGGCTGGGAGTACTTCTCTAAAAGATAACCCCACAGGGTTAAGTCATAAATCTTGTGATGCCTCTTAAACCCGTATTTTGCTTACTCACTGGCTCTGTACCACTGTCTTGTGATTATTTTAAAGGGTAATTGTTCCAGCCTTTGTTAAAACAGAAGTGAAGGGATTATTTAGCTAATCCTGTCCAAGAGTACTTGGGGTAATTGCTTTCATCTCTGCTTCCTCCCCTGCAAAACCAAAGCAAAACTGCAGCATTCTTAGAGAAACAGCAGTCATTTGTGTAGATTGCTGACAAGGAAATGGTTCTTCAGGCTTGTATTTCCTGAAGTTCTTAATTTAGGAGCCAAGTGAAGACTTTGCAAACATTGATAAAAGTATAAAAATGTTCTGGTATTTAAATGTACTTTTTAATCATTCTCCAAATTGTTAGAGTGGTTGGTGACACCAGCTGTGAAGGAATTCACAAAGAGAAGGAAGTGCAGAGAGTGAATTTTTTATTCACTCTCCGAGAAAGGACAGGGGCTTGGTGTGCAAAGAGCACCAGCAGTGAGGGGTGGGGGCTTTGAGCTTTTACGGATTAGAAAAGGGTAGGGTTGCTGCTGCGCGAGCCCTGGGCAGTTGGGCTGCAAGTCTGTTCCAATGTTCTCCTGCCAGTGGCTGTAGAGAGTGTTAGTTCTTGCTTCCAGTAATTTCCAGCCCTGGGGACAAGCTCAGAAGAGTGAAATGCAGTCCTGTTTACCAGGGTCACAGGCCTGCTCAGCACATAGTGCCACAAAGCAAATGGCTTTGGCTTTACCCTTTCACAAACGATTTTTATTTTATTCAGATTATATACCTTATTATTTTTGGAGCTCTCTAACAAGTATATGTCAAAGCTATTATATTTTGGTGGGATATTTTGTGGGGGTTTTTTGTTGTTTGATTTTAATAGAAAATATTGTGACTGATGCTTGTTGTCTGATGCTTGTTAGTACTTTAGTTGACTCACTTAGCAATAATTTAATGTAGTCTCTCCAGGTGAAGAGTCCTTTGAAGATCTGACTGAGGAAAGCAAAACACTGGCCTGGAATAACATCGCAAAACTGCAGTTACACGAGCAATATAAAATCCACAAAGAGTAAGGCTGTCTCTCTGCTGTCCTTGTAGAAGCTGAGGTCTCAGCCTGGTGTGAGATCGTTTTAAGCTGAGTCAAGGGAGAAGTTCTCTTTCAATGTCATCTTGTTTTTTTGTCTCCCCAGAATGTCCATAGTGATCAGCCAGCTGAGGTCAATGTAGCAAAGGAATTTTTGGCACAAAATGGATTTGTGCCAGCCCACCATGTTGTCATTTCTATAGTCAGTCATTTTAGAATTTTAAAAATAATACCTGTGCTTCCAAGACATTGAGCTTGGACCTTGAGGGGTTATGTGTTCCCTGTCTTCTGCTGTTAAGGATATTTTTATACTTTGGTAGAAAGACTGGAGAAGCACTGGTCACCTGATCATCCCACTACAGGTGGGGAAATGCAGTGTGCTGCTCCACCACCACGGACATCCTGTCTGGCATTTTGATGTTGCGTACGTCGATGTTGCGTACGCCGTGGGCCATGGGTGAAACGGAACGTGCCAGTCTGCTTTAGATCAGTGGTTTACAATCAGAGCATGGCCTCGGAAAAGAATACATAGTTTCTCCTTATTCATTGTAACAGTGCCCTTTCTTCTCTCAAATTCTCTGGCACATAGAAAGGGGCCTTATAACGCAGGGCAGTGAAGACATGAATGAAACTTGAACAGGACATGCTAGAACCACTCAGTGGTGTCATTGTTGCACAGGGACTAGGTAAATTCTACTCACTAATGAAGCAGGTGAAGTGATTGTAAAGAAGAGTTTCAGTCATTCAGGTCAAAGGGGAATCGAAGGAGAAGCATTAGTAGTTTTCCAGTTGTCAGCAATGCATTAAACTTCCGACCAGGCAGCTAGGGAAGCGAGAGTGGGAGTGTTTCCTGGCCACAAGTAGTGCTGGCGCAGAATTAGAAGTTGCCAGCTGTGATCTGGTAATGAATGGCAGGCGTCATGTGGACCAGATCCAGCAGATAAGCTGTGAAGAAAAGAGTTATAAAAAGTTGGTAAAATTAAATCAAGACCTTGAAAGAGACCACTGTCCTCGTGCAGGATTGATGGTAATTCATAAAACTTTGTTTTTAAACAGGGCGGTTACTGGAATAGCAGTCTCTTGCAATGGGTCATCAGTCTTTACCACCTCACAAGGTATGTTTTCCCACCTGAAAAATGGCTTTCCTAGAGTCTTAATATCCACGTTTCTTCACTCTCAGTCAAGGACTGCACTTGCATGTGCTGCTCCCACATAAAATAAATTCTCAGTAATTATTTTGTGGTATATTACATACAATGTTATTGTAGTTTGCCAAGAGCAATTATGAAAAATGCCTTTCTGTTGTTAAGAAGGTTTCCCAAAATTTAAGGGGAAGGACCGAAAGAGTTTGTTTCCCATCTTCTTGCTTGGGAGGAGCCTTTCCCACCAGCACTGGAGGCGCATCTGATTTCCGGTGGGTCGGCCAGGGCAGAGAACGGGAAGGAGGGCTGGAGCCGCAGTGTCAGACAGACCCGGGGCATCTCAGGGCCTGGGCTGTGCACATTCTCATGTGAAATGCCAATTTGCTGTTAAGGTTTTCATTTTTGTTACTCAGTATATATTCAGGGTGTTTGCTGTAGCATTTAGCTTGAAATCTAATTCCTACATCATTAATGTGCTTTTGCATTTTCAAAATTATGAAAAACCCTGCAATGGTTTGTTGATATGACTTGGAATAATTATATTTGAATGACACATTACAATTTAACCACTTTGATCTTTAAAAAGGACTAAGCGTAAAGCATCTCTTGCTGCGTACAACATTGCTTTCCCAGGCGTCTGTACAGCATATACTTAATTAAACACCTGTTGCCCTGTGGTGTCCAAAGCCTGATGACAGGAGCTCTGGAAGGAGTGGAGATGAAAAGAGTAATGTGTTAGCGACCCTGCTTAGATTTTAAACAGCTGATTCTGGCAAAGTTAGTAGCTGACTGTTTTGAGTCTATTTATTCAGTCTTTATCATATGAAATTATATTTTTCATCCATTAAGACATAATGCTATCCAACTCAACACCTCCAGGGAAAATCAGTTACTGTGTCAGACTCTGTAATCATGGTTTATTATCTGTAGCATGTCATTGCTTTCTCTTTCAAATACAGTCTCAAATTTCATAACACAGAGTTTTCCACAAAGCCTAGAAAATGATTCTACTGTAGACCAAAGGAAGTGACTGTGCAGGACACACACTGGGCCGTGCTGGGGCCACCGACACGATGCTCTGGGAGAAGAAGGCAATCCGTGTCTTCCCAGGATTTCTGCCTGCCGAGTTTGCCGACGGTCATGCAGACAAAAGCCTTTTCCTTAGGCAAAGTCTGTGCTTAGCTGGATTGGCCTGACCTGGTTCGTTAAATCCTTCAGCTTGTTTTACTTGTGTGACCTTGTAAATCGTGAGCATCAAGGGTTTAAACCTCCAAGGCTTATTAATTATTATATTGCTTCTTTGTGAATTTGCCAAATAAAAGAAAGATTTCATTTTCCTTAAGTGACAAGCTTTTATATTTTTGTTTGTTTCTTCTCACTCTTAGTAATTCATAGTACTGATTCATATGTATCCTGATAATTACCCTAAAGTTGCATTTCTTCCTCAGATATCCATGTATGTTTAGGTATGTGGGCATAACAGGGACCCGTCACATATGAGATTAGCTCTTCAGCACCTGTGACATGATCACCTCTGCTACAGGGAGGGAACCTTTGATTTCTCTGTAAGAAAAGCATCGTTACATACCAGGCTGGCCTATGGTTTTCTATAAGTTGCTCCAAATTAATAAGCATAAGGAAGCTTTATGGTGAATACTCAGAATTGCCTAATAAAAGGTCATTCTGTGGAATCAAAACAAGGCTGGGAAGAATGTCAGAGTGACTTATGCCCTCAGGGAGATGTCTGGTGATGCTGCGTTCATTCTTCTGTTTCTGTTTTCAAGCTTATTCGGGTAAATGTTTTATTTAAACTCATGTTTATAAAGACTCAAGACTTCTGTGTGTTGACGTTGCAATAATTAAATTGAAATAGTAGATTTTACCATGCAAAAGAATTATTTAAAACTCATCGTGACCATTATTTATCATGTTGTATGTTTGGAAATGTTACATATTTCAAACATTGGATGTTTGGAGCACGTTGTAATTTGCAGGTCTTGGTTTTTTTAAGGGGTTGGGTACACTTCTAAAACTTCTATTAGGCGGAGAAATTAAAAGCTTGGGCATTATAATCCCAACTTTATTATTCTTTAGAAAGTTGGTGATTCTCTTCCATAAATGCTAATTCTGTACAGGTATCACACCAAAATTGGTCTCTTGGTTAAAAAAAAAAAAAAAAAAAAAACCTTTATATGGCCATGATTTTTTAAAATATTAAACTTGCTATATTGCTCCTCTTTTTTAAGGTTTACTTCTTCATTTACTTATTTAGATTTTATTTATTTATCTTTAGAGAGACAGGGTGGGAGGGAGAAAGCGAGGGAGAGAAACATTGGTGTGTGAAAGATACATGGATTGATTGCATCTCACACACCTCCAACTGGGCACCTGGCCCGCAACCCAGGCAAGCGCCCTGACCGGGAATGAAACCAGCAACCCTTTGGTTTGCAGGCCAGCACTCAATCCACTGGTCATACCAGCCAGGGCTGTTGCACCCCTCTTTAACTTCAGCTTGTTTCAGTTATTACGCTTAACCCTGTGTTCACTCACGCTGAAATGTCAGCTGTGTCTGTACCAGGTTGTAAACTGATTTCCTTGTCAGGGAGTGAACAGATCCCAGCATCTTGCTGTTGGAGGAGGAGTTAGGTCACTTAGCCCCGTTTACCACCCAGTGCCTTCGGGAGCGTGCCGCCTCCCGCCTTCTCTGTCATCTCTGTTGTTCTCACATGGTTGCCTTCTCATTGTTAAATTAGATTCCACCTTGAAGATGTTTTCTAAAGAATCCAAAATGCTGCAGAGAAGTATATCATTTTCAAATATGGTGAGTTCATTTTAAGTCAGTGTCATGATAATATAGACACACATATCATGACATTTTGTTTCTCTCAAAACAGTTGGGTTTATTCCTGTACAGTATTGACAGAATGCCTTATTTAGATTATTTCTAAATTCAAGTTAAAATTTTTTCAAGATGCCTCATTCTCATAATAATGAGGTTTCATTTGTAGCCTAAAAAACTTGAACTGCTGCTACCCAGTAGAATTCTCCTTAATAAATCTTTCCTCCTTGGAATTTTCAGACTAAATGTACATATGCTACTTAAATAACTTACGCATTTCTGAGTTGGTAGGATACCCAATACCAGAAAACCAATGATTCTGAAAATGCACATTTTATTGTTAATGTAAGTCACCCGAAAGATTCTGAAACTCCCTAAAGAATTTTGGAAGTTTTTCTTACCCACATTAATCTGTAACCCTGAGACTGTGCTTGCATTCTTAAGGATAATCCCCAGCCCGCCCTCCGCATGATTTGCTCCAGTATTTCTGGCAGTTCCCCAGCCCAGGGATGTGAGGGAGGCCTTCCACAGCCCCTGACCAAGGTCAGGCTAGACCCGGGCAGATGGGAGACACTTTGACTTTCCTACACTTGGGAGGAACCAAGGCGTCTGGAATTAGCCAGTTGGAAAAAAATACTTTGTAAATATCAGGCTAACATAAACAGAATATGAGCATTAATTTGGGGGATCTCATAAGATAGTTTTACCATGTTAGGGACTAACTTGTAAATGATTAATGTTGAATCATTTGTGTTTCAGGCCTTATCATCTTGTTTACTTTTACCAGGAGATGCCACTGTCATAAGTTCTTCATGGGATAATAATGTGTATGTACCTGTGCACGCTTCTTTGTAATTACACATGCATCTCGCCACCGCTGTGGACACAGAGCAGTAAGGACAGAATCTCCCATTGCCAGGACACTGTGCAATGTTTTTGGGAGAAAAAAAGGAATAAATATTAGATGAGGACATTTCTGTTGCATTTGAATGTGATTATTTGAATCTAATGATTTCTCCAGTTGAACTCTATGTTTCTCTATATTTTAAATTGAGGTGAAAACAAAGATGAGCTAGACCTGGAAATTTCTAGTTTCAAATTAAAGTTTCCAGTTTTTTGGTTTGATAACATGAGAACAAGTAATTTGTAATTCTAATGGGCCTTAGTAAGTATAACATTAAACAACATAACGTTTCTTGAATATGTGTTTAAGAGTCTTAAAATTAAGCTGAATGCTGTTTTAATAGTTCTCATTATCTTTTATGTTAGCTATTTTTATTCCATAGCATTTGGAAGATGCCAAGACACATTAATGGGACATGATGATGCTGTTAGTAAGATCTGTTGGCATGACAACAGGCTGTATTCTGCATCGTGGGATTCTACAGTGAAGGTTTATATAATACTTTTATCTTACAATGTTTGTATAATAAAAATATTATAAACCATTTAACTACCTGTTAACATGTCTAATCACTGGTTTTCACAGAGCGTGTGATATGTAAGAATATTGAATATTATTGCTTTTTAAATGTGTACACTTCTCAGTATAATAGGAAGTTTTCATGACTTTCCTACTTTGTGTTCAACTAGGGGTGGAATGATCTAGTATTTGTTAGACAGCGGAGTTATGGAGAAACGGCTCTTTTTATCTAATACAGTTGGAACTAGCAGTTGATCAGTTAATCAGAAAATTTCACGTTAAAGTGGGGAATCATTAAAAGATAATACATCTTATTGAAAGTTTAAACATACAAATGCACATTCATTCACCATACTATTGATGTAGGGCTGTATATAACCTACACCAATATTCATCATCATTTCTAATCTGCATTTGTATAAAAAGAAGTCAAAAACCTAGAACCATTAGAATTCCTTCAAAAGTTTTTCAAGATTTGTCCCCCATTCTTGTAGATAAGTTTCTTGCCTGCACCTCATTTTAGCAGTTTTTTGGTAGTCTTTTCAAAACATTAATAGACATGCAACACTCATAGTCCTTAGTTCACACAATACTTAGATCCCAGAGGGCGTGGAAAGAGACACAGGTCCAAACAGTCGACTCTTGGTAAGCACAGGATGGCAGGAATGAAGGTCCGGGCTAGAACTGCAGAACAGGGACCAGACCGTTAGGCGGTGCATCTGTTGGCAAATATATAATGTTCGATGGAGGTTGTTAGTCAAGAGAGTTCGCTGTATTAGAAATGCTTCTGTATTACGGTTGTGAATATCTTCTGCATTATGTTCCGTTCTAGGTGTGGTCTGGTATTCCTGCAGAAATGACAGGCACCAGAAGACACCAGTTTGACATGCTGGCCGAGCTGGAACATGATGTCAGTGTGAGTACAGGCAACAAAGTGCACAAAACCTGAGCTTCCAAATCCAGGCATTTGAGGGGGGTTCTTGGTTTTACTTAAGTGTTTATGACCTTTTGCTTTGTGTTATTTTGCTTATTAGAGATCGTAGGCTGACTCTCAGTTCTTTTCTTTGAGTTGAACTTTTGGGTTTCCAAGTCTACTTTGTCTTTTTTTCTTCAGTTTGCTATTTCCCCGAGCACGACACTGAATATTTGGGTATCCTCAGACTATCTGGGGCAACTAGATATGACCCATTGTCTTTCATGTTTTCTGACACAGAAGGTAGAAGGGACCATCTGTCTATGATGATGCACAGCCACAGCTGAGGACACTGACCTGATATTTGGATGGCCCAAGTGTGTGCAGCCTGGGGTAGACCCAGGGCCGGCACCTGGTACCTTTCACGTGTTGTTTCCACTGGGTCCCACTGCCGTATCTTAGGCTGTAGCTCTCAGTACTGCCTGTTCTCTGAGGTTGGGAATTGATGCCTAGTTTGCATGGTCGACAGATGAACTGAAATTGAGAAATATTTATTCAGTGTATAATTTAAGATGGATACGCAGGTATAACCTTGAGACCTCCCACTTCTCCCAAATCCCTCCAGTAGTCACCACTCTGCTGTGTTTCAGGCAGGTTGGCACCTTGCTACAACTTATTATTCATGGAGTTAGACAAGTTTAGGCTATTTTAAAACAGAATTACATTTCCAATAGCAATACTTCATCTTATTCACTAGCATACAAAGAATTTTGTCTTTAAATTCAGTAGGTGATGTTGAAATATATCTGCATTAACTACACCAGTACACTGTGCCACAGAGCTTAATCTGCGTCGTTACATCCACTTACTTGAATGAGCCTAGGGAAACACAGCTTACGACCGTACTTCTAAATGAGGTGCTTCTGTTTCCTTCCTCAGGTAGACACAATCAGTTTAAATGCTGCAAGCACACTGTTGGTTTCAGGCACCAGAGAAGGCACGGTGACTATCTGGGACCTCCCGACGGCCACGGCACTGCACCAGATTCCGTGCCATTCAGGGATCGTGTGTGATACTGCTTTTAGCCCAGGTAGTGTTACCCTTTTTAATACAGACGATACTGGGGGCATTTGAATTATCACTTTGAAATACATGTGAATTTAAAAAGAAAAATGCTTGGCTGATAAAAGAGGTTTTGCCTATATAGTTAAACCAGCTTCATGGCAGAATGCAGTATACTTGTGACATTTGTACCTAGTAGAAAAACTGCATTGGGTATTATTCTTTATCCCTCTGCTCACTCAAGAAATTAATTTGTAAGATGTAAATGAGCTCATACCAAAGGGTTGTCAGCCCAGTGTCTTAGAAACAAAAGCATGTCTTTCCCTGTCCCCCTTCCCTCCCCTTAACAGTTGATTTGAGCCAAGCTGATGACATGCAGGGGAGGAAGGTCTCAAATGGTCCAAATCAAGCATTTCTAGGAGAGGGTAGTCATTGGTTAACTAAGACAAGCAGCCCAAGGGAAGTGAATATTAGGTCACTGGATCAGAAGTCAATCTCAGAACAATCTAAAACAGTCTGCAGCCGTGACCTGTGCCTGCATTTCACCTCACGTTACAGACAGTCGCCATGTCCTCAGCGCAGGAGAAGATGGTGGTCTGAATGTAATAGATGTGCAGACAGGAACGCTTATCTCCTCCATGACTTCCGACGAGCCTCAGAGGTACAGTTTGGGGGGTTACTAGTGGTGAAGACATTTACACACAAGTTCATGATCATGCCTTTGGGCTTGCTTTTGGCCAGTGTAATATAGGCCTTCCTTCAGGATGAATGATGAAATGATTATTTCTGAATCACTCTTGCAGGTGCTTTATCTGGGATGGAAATACTGTTTTATCCGGAAGTCAGTCTGGTGAACTGCTTGTTTGGGACCTTCTTGGAGGAAAAATCAGTGAGAAAATACAGGGCCATAAAGGTAAAGTTATTTCGTTCACTTGACCTTTCTTCCTAAAATACTGAACTCAAACCTGCTTTCTCAGAAGTCCTTGCCACAGCAATCAGATGACAAGAAATAGAGACATCCTTAATGGAAAGGAAGAAGTAAAACTAGTATTATTTGCAAATGACATACTATATGTAGAGAATCCTAAAGATTCCACCAAAACACTATTAGAACTGATGAATAAACTCAGGGAACATACTCTTCTCAAGCAGAAAACACCCCACGTGCCCTCCAGTGCCGTAAACATTCCCATCCAGCATCCTGGTGGCCAGGCGGTCTGCATTTCTTGGGACCTTCAAGATTTATGTTTATGTTGAATAGATATTAGACTACAAAAAGGAAGTTTTTACATTAAGTTCCATATAGAGAATTAAAAACCACAGTGAAAGCTGTAATAGTTCAATATAGTTTTAAAAAATAGGTTGAAATAATGAATCACAATGAAAAAAGCTGAGTCATCTTCCCAGCACTGTCTCCTGCCTCCCATACTTCATCTTGGTTTTCCAGTTTGAGTCCTGGATGTGGGTCCTTATTGTTGAGAGGGTGTGTTTGCACATGTACAAATTGTTCTGTGGGTTTTTCCCCCCACTTAATAGTATCTCTTGGAGATTCACTATAGTTGTTTACATTTGCATGGTTTCCTCCTAATCATGTGGAGCAGGGGTGTCCAATCTTTTGACATCCCTGGGCCACACATTAAATGTACAGACACTAATAAAAACAGATGAGCAAAAAAAAAACTTTTAAGCGAATTTACGATTTTGTGTTGGGCCACATTCATAGCCATCATGAGCCACATGCGGCCCGCTGGTTGGACACCCCTAATGGACTGTTTATGGCTTTTAATTCTTCTAGTATCTGATTACAAGTCTCTGCTATCTTCCCACTGTGAACAGTAACTTCTGACCTTCCTCCCTTCTGTCACTATCTTGTGTGATGAGTTCTTCTTATTCCCTACCTCCTTCCTCATCTGTTTCCTGACTTTTGTTAGTGGGACATATCTGCATTCTGTTCTGTATCCATAATGCCCAGTTGTTTTACCTTCACATTTAAAAGGTTTCTTATTCTCCCCAAGTTCTTTGTACCAAGCAGCTTTTTTAATTTCTAAAGATTTTATTATAGGCTAAGACAACACAATGTAGTACTTGTTAGTGTTCCTTGGGCTCTTGTTCCACTCACTCGCTAACCACAATTCCTCCTTTTCTTACTTAGGTGCTGTGACGTGTATATGGATGAATGAACAGTGTAGCAGTATCATCACAGGAGGGAAAGACAGACAAATTATGTTCTGGAAATTGCAGTATTAAGTGCCTTTTCTTCTCCTGAATATTAAATTGAACTCTATTTAATGTATTTTTAAACCAAACTTTTAAATGAACTGGTGAATGTGCAATGATAATAATTGGAAGTGTTACCACATAAGAAATTTGTGGCTTTAAACTTTCTAAATCATAGTACCTTCATTGAAAACTATTAGTTGCCATCTTCTGATGCAGTTACATTTGTGAGGCCGATGGTCATCCCAGTATGGTGATGGTCAGAAGGCAGGTCTGAGTGGCAGATAGTAGCTAGAAGATACTAAACTGACCTGGGGAAACTTTCAGAAAGCACTTAACAATATGGAATTTTCCAAAAAAATGTGCAGTATACAATACTATTTCTGAGTCACTCGATTTTGTCTTCATGATCTACGCAATTGCTGCCCATTGGGTTTTTGGGTATTTGTGTTTTCATGGAGTGGTTACTTTCTATAACCTACTGTCCCTAGATTCTAAGAACCTGGGGAAGGATTAGGAGTTCTTATAACAGTTACTGTATATAGGAATGGTTTATTTCATTGCAGCTATTAAATGTTCACCTTTTCTAAACATTAAAAATATTTTTCTGTAATTAAGCCAGTTTTCATTTTCTTATTGAAGTAATATATTATAGAAACTAGTACCTTTTAAGAACTTCAAATATCAATCCTCCTAGAAAACCATAGTGATATGAGTGTTGTTCTTACACTCAGAACCATCTTTAGATCCAAGTCCAGACAGCAAAGTAGATAATCAAACCAGGAAACGATATTTGGTTTGCTTTTGTAAATTTCAAGTAAGGTAAGCTGTAAAGTGGTAGCACTGACTCTTTTCTGGACCATAGTAATGATGTGATTTAAAATTTTTCTATAATCTAAAAACACTGTTGTATCTTGTAAGCAATATGGCATAAGGGGAAAACTTGAATTAGAACAGGGTGATAGAATTTTCAGTTTTTCTCAGGTTTTGCTGGGGAGAATGTACAGCCTCAGAGTTCCTGGTCCTCTGCCTGCAGGGTCAAAACTGTCAATCAGGTTCACAGCTGGAGGCACTTTCCTGACACTGGTACTCTCCTAGCACTGAGGGCTTTTCCCAGGAGCCCTTGTCAGCTGCTGTGGAGATGACTCGCCCACAGGCCCCAGGTGAATTTCACATGCCTATTTGCTAGGTCATGCACTAGTTTGGAGAAAGCCACGGACAGTTTCCAAATGATGCAACAGTAGACAGTCTGACTAAATTTTAACTTTATTTATACATATTTAATTGTAATAGGTATAAACCAAAGAAGAAGAAAATCAGGATAAAGTGTCAATTTGATTTGTTTTCAGGGAGAAGTCAGGAGATAGAACTAATTACCAGGACAACATTGTAAGACCATCCCAAAGTAGCTAGGTTACACCATGTTTAGAGTGAAATGTCAAAAGTGGGCATCATCCTACTTAATCTACAATAAAAAAGTCAAAATTTTATTCTACTTAGTATAAGAATTTTTACATTAAATATACAGTGATTCATTTCTCAGAAAATGATACCAGTAACTTTGAGAAGTTGTTTCCACTACACAATGACTAGAAAATCTCAAATGCAACTAAGCAGGTATGCTATATATAGCTCAGTATATACCACTAATTTGTTTTGGGCTAGTGTACATTTCAGTTTATTGCAGAACTGCATTTTGGGTTTTAGAAAGGCAGCAATAGTTATATTTTGGCTTTTATACTAGATGCTTAACATAGTTAAGGCGACAGTTCAAGCATATTAAGTGAAGGTAGTTAAAAATTTAATGATAATGCATTCTCTTGCAACCTACATACACTGTATAATGCTTCCATGGAATGAAACCAGTGTTATTTAATGGTGTTTTAGACACACACTACACTCACACACACAGAACCAAGAGGGGAAAAAACCACTATCAAAAGCAATCATTCTAAATGTACTACGGTAACAGTAAAAATGCAAATATACCACAGAACTGAAGTAGTATGACAGCACTACTTGATTTCTAGAATAAAGTTGACTGGTTCTAACAGAAAGCTAAAGCCTGCATTAGTCATTCTAATCATCATATCATGGCTTATAAAAGCATCAGGTTTCCAGTAGAGATACTAATCTATGAAAGTCAGTAAATCTTTTCAAAGTTTCACATCTGTAAAACCAGGATAAGGCTACAACTCTTTTGAAGTCTGAACAAGGTATCAGATCAGTTAAGATTCCCAGCCATAATGTCAGATAGAAAGGACCTTATGCAGCATATACTGTCTGGCTCCTAGAAAGCTTCACGTGCATAATACAAAGTTAAGTTGCCAAAGAAGTAAACTGGAGAAGTTCAGCGAAGTTTCCATTGTGTCATGGCTTCTAAACCTCAGGAATGGTGTGGTCCATCAGGGTTTTCATAATGCTTGGTGCCATCCTACAAGAGAGCCACTTTTATTAAATACTGAAGTTGGGGGCTTTTTTCAAAAATGCTAAGTGCTTTTTAATGAGTTCTGATCTAAGGATATCATGTAATCTACTTGTTTTGTAAATTTCCAGAAAGGCTATCTGAATCTTGGCTAGAAAACTTAGATGAGATACAATTAAGTCTTTGCATATTAAGGCCGATGATATTAAAAAGAAAGAAAACAAGAATGCTGTTATGAACTGGGGGAAGGGGGTTGTGGCTCCTATCACGCATTTAGAAGAGAACCTTAGAATGAGGAGTCCTGACAGTAACTCCTGTTTAATACCCCAAGAGTAACTAGTTACTTTTTACCCAGAAGCTGAAATGAACAAAAATTTCATTACAGCTATGTTTTTGTAATTTTTTAAATCTTGTTTCCACATGCACGATAACTTGAGTCTGAAAGAAGGATCTTAAGTTCCCTGGGCAGAAGCAGCTCTGCTACAGCCAGGATTTTAAAAGCTCCAGAGATGGGAACCCCTAACTCCCCCTTCTCTAGCTTCCCTTAGCTTTCCAGGCCTCAGCCCCCACATACCACACCCCTCCCCCTCCTCTACCTTCCTCCTGGGATAATCAAGAGAGTAAGAACCGAGACTCCTAATATCCAGAGAACAGGAATCTGCCATCATGAACCACCGGGAGTAGATTTCTACTGAGCAAAGGAGCTACAGGCAGCATGCAACCGCCATCCATTTCTCTGACAACTGGGAGCTGAAGTGAAAGCCTGCCCACCTCTGTTCATACACCCTTTTCCTACTAGGAAATGTCAAAGTTTCGAAAGTGTGTGGTAAATTTTATTCCATACTTGGGAATAAACAGAGGGGTCATCCTTACCAACCATCTTCTGATTTAAACAATTGGGTAATATCAACATCATTTCTTAGGTAAAGAACCAAGAGTTTGGGAATTAAAAGAAAGCCCAGTGCTTATATTAAGTCACATTACCATAAGCATCAAGTGAAGAATTATCTACTTACCGTTTAATAATGTGTTCAAAGATAAAAGCAGGCATAATTGTAATGGTAACTACAGTCCCAGACGTTGACAATATGTCTGCAATTTGAGAGTCCTGTTAAAAACAGATGGATGAGAATTCCACAGATTTTTTTATTCAATAAACAAAATTATGTTATTACTGGTAAATAAATATATATCCTCTTATGCTTTGCTAATATCTCTAAAATCCTAACCCTTGGTATTTATAACTTTCTTCTAGCTTTCTTCCTCTTTAAGATGTTACTTATTTTTATAGAGAAAAGGAGGGAGAAAGAGGGATAGAAACATCAATCAGTTGCCTCTCATATGTGCCCCACCAGGGACTGAACCTGCAACCCACGCACGTGCTTTGGGAATTAAACGGGTACTTGTTCCTTCATAGGAAGATGGCCAACCGAACCACACCAGTCAGGGCTTTTTTTTGTAGTTTTCCTTACAAAGTTTAATTCTGTAGAATCGTAATTTTATAGGTGGTAGCAAAATTGCTAAGTAAACTGATCTGAGTATATTAGCAAAAAAAAAAAAAAAACACACACACACACACACAAAAAAAAACCCACACCTTTTTTATTACTTAAGATTAAATACTTTTCTCCATATATATAGTATTACCACATCCCCTCAGTTAACCAAAGTTTATGAAATAAGCGTATCATAATGAAAACCTTAAAACAGCCCTGTTTAGGAAAATGCAAGGGAAAAAAACTCTAAAAATGAAGTACTAATATGAAGAGCAACTATTACTTATTTCCCACAATCTGGATTGAAAAAGTTGGGCAATCATTCATTGAAAATACCATTAAATCTTCAATGCCTATGCCTCCATAGAATTCTACTTCAAGAGACAACAGAGAACAACTAGTCCAACCACCTTATTACCGGAACAGTAATTCCAGATAACAGCCCAGATATTGGATTGGCCAAGAAATTCATTTAGTTTTTTCCATAGAAGACATTTTCATTTTCACCAATAACTGTACTGATTTGCATATTTTGAGTATATCAGCTATCTCCTCCATGGTAGAGAGTTGACAGTTCTCAATGTCTCAAGTTGATCCCTACTGACTTGAACTCGCCTCCCTGACAGTGAAGCGTTGTCTAGCAAATCTCCAGCATGAAATTTCACAAAGCACTTTGACACACCCAGTCACAGTACCTTCTCTATATACTGTACAAATCTTTTTTTGTGTTTCAGTTGCATTTCTACCTTTCTTGAAATAATAAAGGGTAATATGCTGAAAATGTTGCTTATTCCATTTTTAGTATTAAAATGACTACACAAAAATTCACCAATTTCGATGAGTTTTTTTTTTTTTAAATGTACATTGATATGACAGCTGTTGCAATACAATCCAACAAAATTGTTTCAAATGAAGTTAAAAACAACTAAGCAGTACTGAAGCCACCTTACTGGAAAAACCAAACGAACTTTTTAGCCAACCCAATAATTCCTTTGTCCTCCAAGTACAGCTCACGGAGAGCACAGCAGAGCCCCGGGTCCCATGTGATTCCTCTCTCCACTGTATTTCTACATTTTGGAACTGAATATGAAAACAACACAACCGAAATAGATAAATGAAACAGACGTACTAAAAATAAAACCAGCAGAACAAGATGCAAGTTCCATTCCTTACCTTCAATCCAATGACATTCTGTCCATTAATTTCACAGATGTTATGTTCTGTGAGAAGACCATTTCTGGCTGCAGAACTGTCTTTTACTATGGATGTTATTTTTCCATTTTTAAAGATAAAACCAACATGTCCAGTACTATCCTTATGCATAGTAATGGTGTGTTCAAAGGGCCTGTAAACATATAGGTTCAATTAAAAATTCCGTAGTAAACACCTCTGCCATACTGGATGCTGTTAATTCTAGTAAGAGCAACTAAGAATGGCCGTAATATTGCACACTGATAGAGTATCTTAGCATAAAAGATTACAGTTGACCCCTCAACAATGCGAGGGATGAGGAGCACTGGCCCTCCACGTTTGCAGATTCCCAACAGCAGCTCAGAACAGCTGACTGTTACATACTGGGTCTGAACTGCATGGGTCTGCGTATTAAATAACTCCCTGTATAAGTGGACCTGTGCAGTTCAAACCCATGTTCAAGGGTCAACTGTATCTTTTTTAATTTATCCCCATTATGGTTTGCCTAAGTTATTAATCAAGACTTTCTTCTTTTAAGTATCAAAGACTTAACTGGCTTCCACAAAGTTCCTTTTAGAAAGGAAGATATGTGGCTACGACGACAAGACAGCCTGCTCTCCACTCTGAAAAGCTACCGTGCCAGTCACACCTGCTCCCTCTGTAATTCCTCTGTCAGGTCATTATGGGTTTTGCGATAAACCTGTTTTTATAAAATTGAGAACAGTCTTAGTTTCCTATTGGTCCACATTACTCTTCCTTACATATGAAGCAAAAATGGCATTCATCTATAAAATGTTTACTAAATACCTACCACACGTGAGAAACTAGAGACACAAAAGTAAAAAGTTTAACTGAGAATAAACACTCAAAAGCTAACTGCAACAATATGATACAGGTCTACCATTAACACTGGTGAGGGCCAGGGCAAGAAAATAAATGGAAGGCCATATTCCAGATGCTAAATGTTTTAGGTTATGAATGAACTAACTGCTAAATAAAATGTCCCTTCTGCCCACCTGGACAAGACTTTCATAACCACCCCAAAAACCTCATTTGCTTTTAGAGTTCACACGTCCTTGCAGTTCTACAGGGACCCTGGCACTTACTCCCTAGACTGTGTATCTGAGCAGTAAGTTGGCAAGTGAGCCCAGTGACACCATGTGGCTTAGTTACTTTTCCAACATACATTCTGAATTTTTTAGAGAAACAGATTAAAAAAGTAACTTAGGATGAATTTCTATGCAAAACCAGAATGCTATTTTTTAAAAATCAAACTGTTTAAGAAAAATCTACACCACACATTTTGAAGACTCTGAGGCTCATCTATAACATGATTATCTTCTACCACAAATTATGATATTCACAGAATCTGAAAAGCCCCAGGAAATGGGAAACTAGCCTTGAATTTGCATCTGAACTGTTCAGTCAGCTTACCTGTCACGAATGGTCATAGTGATCTTCTCTCCAAAAGCCTGTTTGAGCACCTTGTGTGCTTTGTCAGAGCTCCAGCCTGCACAGTTTTCCCCATTGATCTGGAGTACTTGGTCCCCGAATCTCAGGCCAACCAATGAGGCTGGAGAATTTGCCTGAACTAGCTGAACAAATATACCCTAGAGAATAAGAAAATAACTTTGGTCACTTAACTTTGTTATGATACAGTTTTAAAAAACAGAAAATTAGGAACCCACTGGTTAGGTAAGTAACCTACTCTAGCAATTTAAAAAAATTACGTGAGTGTGTATGTCATTGCCCCTAAAAGAGAAACTGAAAATTTTACCAAGGCAAGAATCCCAAGTAATAAGGCAAAAAAAGCTAAGATCTCAGTAGTAATTTATATCTCAAATCATGAGCCATCTGCCCAACCTCAATCGCTCCCTTCATCTTGGAATAAAAAGACTAAGGAAAATAAAGTAGGATTACTATCATAACTAAACTTCTAGGAGTCTGACAATACTGAACAGGTATTAGCCACATGACCATTAGTTACAGGGAAAGCAAGTCAAGTGTTAGAAGTTTTGTGATTTCTTTTACAGTTTAAAAAAATGACAGTTTAAGGTCATAACTCTACCCTTTGAGCTGAAGAATTCCTTTTCCCATTTGCTAAATGGTTATCCATAACCAAGTAAGAGTAGGGTTTATTTAACAATGTAAAAAAGATGGGCACATTCAATACCACTCTAGTTATTATAAAGAATCCACTGTGGAATAAATACAGAAAACTCAAGTACATTTAACTAAGAAATTTTTACTTATATAAACTCAATCACAGATGTTGAACAAAACAGAAATAAGTATAAAAGAACAAACCTAATAAAATGAGAAAGCATCTACAAGGCTACACCCTTTCTGCCATCTTAACAGGTCTTAAAGGATCAGGCCTCACTTCTGTCATGTGTCTGCTACTGCAGTTTAGGGCGGCACAGGAAAGCCAGGCAGCATCCCGTGAAGTGCTGTGACCACTGGGCTTTGGCCTGATGGACAAATCCACCCGAGGATAGCTGCAGTGGGGAACAGGGGCCTACGAAGAGCATCTTGTGCCTTTAGGACAGAGGAAGGAGGGGAGAAGAAACCTTGGCACAAGGGCCAGCAAGCACTCTATTCACTGAAGAGGAAGGGAAACAGCAAAGTCAAAGCTTCCCCAAAGGAGCACACTGATGTGTCTTGAATAAGCTACAAGTGTGCAAAGACATCAATGCCCTCAGCCCCCTGGATAGGCGGGGGTCAGGGTTGGGGCTTCCTGCCAAGCTCAGCCTTGGCCACTTACACCACAGTGTGCCACACTCATTATTTACTATGTGAAAAGGTTGGACACGCTGACCTGAGACCTCAAGACTAAAAAGGAATACAATAAGGCAATGCCTAAAACCATAAATTGTGGTAAAGATTGTCAAGTCCTTAACAATCCTGAATGCTTCCTCTGAGAGTAGCCCTTTTTGATTTCTTCAGTATGGTTAAGGGGAGATAGGAAGTAATTATAAAGGTAAAGTAATGGCTAATTTACTCTAATTAAAAAGTCACCTTTGCTCAGAAAATGACCTATTAAATTCAAATTGAAGGATGGAAATAAAACTGCACAACTATTTTACAAGTTACATGGTCATCCTTTGGTTTAAAAACACTCATCATAAGATCACCTATTTTCATGGGTCAGTTTTTTCTTAACTTCCACATCTGTTGCCCTATTTCAATCCAGAATTCTATCTGTATAAACTATGTTATAATATATGCAGACCAGTGAACTTTATTCCAGAAAGAGGACCAGAAAAAGAAGAAAAATTCATTCAAGGTAATGGAAGTCCCCACTCTGCCTCTTCACAACAGGACATTTCCAAGTGGAAAAAACTTACCTGATTTAAAGTATTCCCAATTATAGATACACCATTATAGTTTATTCTAACACTGCTCACTTAATATCCTAATAAGCTATTTAGACAAATTCAAAGTAGACATGAAAAATACTTACATTATCTACTGATTTAAGCCTGAGGCCAATTTTTCCATCTTGATCCTTGCACAAAATGACTTCACGAATCCCTTGCTTAATTTCGGCTCTACGAATTCCAACATCATTACCAGTTACAGGAGCCACCATATAGTTCATACTAGAAGGTCTTGCTACCAACTGCTGCCAGAAAGATATACAACACATATTTATAAACATTCTAGGCGATAAAAAATTTTACATGATTAATAACAAATATACTCATTCAACTTATGCAAAAATGACCCTGCTTTTATTTACTAATTCCTCAGGTAACTTACTCCCAGGTTTATCATCTGCAATAGATTCAACGACTCTCTGTCAGCTGCCTTCTAAATGCAGTCCATTTTGTTTCATGTGTGCTTTGGCTTTTCAACTCAAATGTTGATCCCTGAACTTAACAGCCATATCATACTTTTGAAGTTTATTCAACATTTTCCAGAGGGTTCTTTTATATGGTCTGATTTTTAGCAATCTACTTACCCTTTCAGAGTTTCTATAAAAGGGAAAATTTTTTGCCTCACGGTGCCATTGTGAGGATTAAAAGTGCATGTTACATGAGTGCTGGCACACTGGACAGTCAAATATTATTTCTCAACCCCTTTAGTAAAGAGCTATGGATCAGCTGGCAATAGGCACAAACCAGACTGCCCTAGAATAGCAGGGACTTGTTTCCACATTTTCTGGACCTAACTGGTTTCTTATCTTAAATGGGCCCTTTCTTCAACCAAAAGGTCAATGAGGAAAGAGCTTAAACAAGGTTTAACTGGAATCTGTCATAAAAAGGTCTTACGTACCTAAAGTTGGGACACTCAGAGTGGCAATCATAGGGAAAGAGGAACCTCAGTTACACACACATACACCCATGTTGCAAATTTTTCATTCAGAATTCATGGTAATTATTGACAGCTCCAAACCCACCCTTCTAGACTCTACTTGGTGATGCTGGGGTTGAACTGTGCAAATTACATGCTCCTTTGCCAACAGGTTTCTGGTTAGCATGCACCACATGAGGCACTAGAGGGGGACAAGTGCCTTGCTCCTTCTTGTTTGCTTTGGTTCCTGTCAGCAGTGCCTGGGCATAGCCCTTAACCCTGGAGGCAGCAACTAATTCCATTCTCCAGCCCTCACTGACACCTAGAACCAGCCTCACTGCAACCCCTCAGAGGTACCAGCCCCGTCAGTGGTGTGCCCTCCTCCAAGGCCCGAGGCCCGGCTCCCTGGACTCCCCCACGCTTCTAGATTCTGATAACTCCCACTTCCTCCCTATGCTACAACTGTATTCCATTTTCGCTTTTTCCAATTCTTCAACCTCTTTATCTAATTTCTTAAATTATCTATTAAAATATCTACTGTGATTTGTTTCCCCAAACGAACCCTGACACAAGCCAAGTTTTCAATAACTATTTGGTAAATAAATACAAAATATCACTTACTTTATTAAGCACTGGGGTTATGGCAACAAGCTAGACATGGACCCTGTCTTCATAAAGTATTTAACTATAATTGTAATAAGTGCCATAATATGGCAATGACCTGAATAAAAGGATATGTGACACATTATATTTAAGATTAGAATTTGGGGTCTAATTAAAAGGAACATTAGATCTCAAAATGTTAAAAAATTATGAGCAAAAAAAGGTATTATAGACCTGTATTTCATAACAATTACTCAAGCAGCAGCTTAGTGATATTTGTTGTAAGAAGTTACTAGAGGAAATGTACGAGACTACTATAGTAACCGAGGTTAGAAGTACAGAAACTCTTAATAGGGTTAGAGTACAACTGGAATAGATAAAATGAATACAAGAAACACAGTGGAGACAGAATCACTAGATCTTAGTAACTGACTAAACACAGAAGACAGAAGAATGGAGGAGTCAAAGGCATCTGAATTTTTAACTCCTAATAAATTAGAAAAGTGGTAAGAGCACAAAGAAGTGGACTACTTAGAATATTCAGAAAGGAGTCAAAAATTTCGGAGAAGAGAGGTCAATGCTAAAGTTATAAATTTTCAGTTAGCCACAAAGAGAACTTGTATTTATGTGTAAAGTATGGTTTTCTATAATTCAAAATTAATTACACTCTACATACCCCCTGAGTTGGTGCTCCAGGGACCATGCCCATATTTGCATGTATTTCTTCTTCATTTAAACTCAGGCCCATGTACTGAAAAAGCTCCGGATATAATTTAGGATAGAGATCTAATACAAATAAATGAATGAATAAAGAAGAAAAACAATGGCAGAATATGCAAAATGAAAACTGTTGTCATAATGAGCTTCTACATGTGTTAATAATCTCAAACCTCTAAAAACTCAAATATAGTATCCCAAATAAAGTATCTTACCTTAACTTTTTCTTAAAATAAACTGACTTGATTAGCAATTTTGTGAACCACTGATTTTCCAATACAGAACTGACAGAAAAATCCACTGTCAAAGCAGCTACTTTATAACTCACTTAGTAAACATGGCTATGAAATGACTCTTCTGACTACAATTAAAAAAAACACAAAACCAAAAACTGTAAATTTATTTAGTGTCATCATTTTAAGAATGTAAACCACATTTCAATGAAATCCTGGAAACAGTATATTTAAACATTAACAGTATTTAACTTAGTAGTAGAGCTAAGCATTATTTCCAAAAACTCTTTACATGATTTATTTGTGACTTCAAATGGATTTTCCAGAAGAACAATGTTATAAATAGTTATGAGCGGCCACAAAAACTTATTTAACACTCCTGTTGTGTCATGTCATATTTAGGGGCTCTCTCCTAAATGAACTTAGAAGAGAATCAAAGGAAAGGATATGGAGACTGGGTAGATTCCAGGATTTGGGAAGATCCCCAAAGGGAGGCAGCTGGAAATTGCAACTATTCCCCATGCCCCATAGAGAGGACAGTTCAGAAGTTCAACAGTAGCAGTATGGGCACAGTTCACATAAATGAATGAAGCTTAAGTTAGGAACTTATGAGAGCTAAAATTTAATGTAATTAATTTTCATTAAGATGTAAAACACATCTTTACATTCATAGTTCACTTTCTTGATTAAAGGCTTAGGTTTTGAAATAAACATTTTTTCTTCTTACTACTAGAGATTTAAACCACCAATTTTACGCTGCATAAAATTTTTAAATTCTTGGATTCCTTATTTCTTCAAAAGAATGCTTAAAGATTTCTGTTCAAGAATGAACCCAAAGTATAAACCTACTTCCATCTTGAGAGATGGGAGCAGATGCTTCAGACAAAATTGCTGGGTTGGCAGGGTTTGCAGAGAAGGCACTTTGAGCCTAAAAAAGAAAAAAAAATTGTAACAATAATGTTATATATGTAGTTAAAATTTTTACATGTTAAATTCAGTACATCCACAAAGAAACTAAAACACTGAAGTTGTACTCAAGAAAGTTTAATTTCAAATATTTCAGCAATATAGCTTTAAAAAAATCTGCAAATCAAAAATATTTTTCATATTCTAAATATTTAGCACTATCACATAAAACTTGACTAAGCACCATTCTACACATCTTATAACCCATATTTCATAGTGCTGCTGCAAATTAATAAACTAATATTTGCAAAATGCATTATAAAATACAAAGCCACCCATTTTACATTTTCATTATTCTTTCAGTAATCAGTCTAAAAATATTTTATTTGCATAAGAAAAAAGCTCAACCATATTCATATAAAGCCACATATCAGAAAAATACCTATAAATTTAAATACTAAGTTGCTAATATTTTGCTGTTTTAGCATATGCTACTGAAACTTTTATCTCCATTTTAGCAAGTATAAGCAGGCAGACTACACTAAATACGGAAACATTAAAAAGTATGCAAAATGCATACTTTATTACTGACATAAAAAAATTAAAAGAACAGTATAATTTATAATTGTTAAACTTGCCAAAATAATTCTAATAACTTGATATGGTATCAATGTTACTCATGCTCATATATGCCAGGAACGCCCTTCCGGGCTGCCCACACAGCCCACATTGTATTAGGTATCCCACTGATGTAAATTCATTCTCCTTTACAGATAGATCTGACGTTCTGAAATAGCCATGTCATTTGGACCAGGTTAACAATGAAGTGTATGATCCACCACTAGTAACCACTTTTTATATAATTACAAATAGGTGCATTGTGTATAGAGGGAGAGGTAAAATGGGAACTCTTTGTATACTTCCCATTTAATTTTGCTGTGAACCTAAAACTACTCTAAAAGAATTTGTTAATTTATTTAAAAGTTATTCCTTTTTAGATTGGTTATTATTTCTTATTCTTTCATTCACTGCTATGATTCTTACCCAAGGAACACTGAAGTAAGAATACATATAGAAAGTTCTCTGCAACTAGATGTATCTTTATTATGTAATCAAATAAGAGTAACAAAAGAAAGATGGTACAATAAGGGCTTAAGGACTGTAAGTCATTAAATGCAGCAAACTGTTTCACACTTATTTGACATCTAAAACTACAAAAAAGGGGGGAGGTGGAAGTACCCAAGGAGCACACAGTTACTGCTGGGGCATGATGTTTCTGCCATTACAGAAAACATGTGGAGAGATCAGAGACCAAGCTCCTAGAGGCAACACTTCCAACCTCTGCTCATTGCATTAGAAAACTGATGAGCACTGGGTCTCTACAGCACTGTTTTTTAAAAGATTATTTTGTATAGATTCAGACACCAAAGGCTCCTGTTAAGGATTTGTAATGGATATTGTAAAAAACAGTTCACAATATATGAACTACCAGTTTACACTGCTGCATTTAGATTAGCTGCTGTGTAAAAAGCCACAGGATTAGAAAATAAATATCATCTTTGCAGGGACATCTCAAGAACAAAAATAAACCTAAGTATCAACTACATCAACTACTGTGTAAAATTAACTGCACACACAGGCACACATATAGCCCAAGACTTTAGTAGCTAGGATACTTTTAAATCCAGTGAGAATTTAAGAAAAATAAAACAAACAAAATCTGTATTCCCCCTTTTACTCACTGTTACATGTCTGCGCAGCTAGCTTTTTGCTCAAAACATAAAAGGTCTTCTTCTAATGGAAATATCCATGTAATTTCTGTACACCAGGCTTCTCCTTAAAGAGGTAAGCCTAATGTAGACTGTAGCCCACTCTATTTTCAAATCCAACATTTGTCAATATCAACTCTTTCCTTTTCTATTTTCAAAATCAAAAACCTCTGCTCAAAGTCAACTATGGTTAATTCGAGAGCTCAATTCCCTAAAAATGAACAAAAATGATAAAAACAGAAATTACCGGATTTTGCCATGTATAATGCACATTTTGCCCAAATTTTTGAGGGAAAAATAAAGATGCGTGTTATATGTTATATACCACGGATATACTAGTGGGTATAATAATCCCCATGTATAACGCACACAAAAACATGGGTGCGGCATCATAGACAGGAGTGCATTATACACAGCAAAATATGGCAGCCATTGTTTCAGATCCACCTGCAAATCCTTATCCCTCAGTGCTCTGATGTCATTAATGGCTTAACTGTTGTTCTTGAGGGCTAAATATTTGAGATAAATTCTTTAAAAAGCAAATGTGTTTGTTCAAATGAACTTTGTGGAAATAAAAACCACATGAGAAAACACTGAAGAAAAAAGCAATAGAACATTTAGGATGACTGAACAGGCCACTTAAAATTGTGAGGCATCAAAGCCTTGGTAGTTTAACAATGCATTTCAGCTCTTTCACATACCTTATTTTAATATTCACAGTGGATCTATGGTGGAAAGTATGTGTTCAATGATCTCCCCCCATATGTATCCAATCATTACAACAAGGTTAATAATAACTCTAGTCATCTATTTGTTACTATTATTTCTGGGGGGTTTCACCCTAAAAAGGCCGACATTTTATCTAAAAACATTTGTGTTCTTAAAGTTGTTTACTTCTCACAAATTTGAAATAAACCTTTTATGCTTAATAAATAATTACTACGTAAGTCTCAGAGTAAACTGAGGTCAAGGCCTCAAGTGAAATCATCTTTAGGGTAAGAAGCTTCAAAGTACTGAACTCAAGATAAGAATTTCATCATATTAAAAGGATTTTAGAAATAAAAAATACAAGACAGAGTTTGCTTTATGTTGAAAAATTAAAAGAATAAACAACAGCTGAAAAAATCTAAGTTTACAGGACATCAAAATTTAAAGTAAACTGGAATCAAGATGGATTCATTAAATACCACAAGTTATATTTGGTTAAAAAGCATAGTAAAAATGGTAAGACCTGATCCCAACCCCCAACTTTCTTAAGCAGAAACATGTCTCCAGAGCTAATACTTACATGAAGGACTCCAAAAAGTTTCTGACTTACTGAGATGAAAAATACTGTAATCTCTAACAGTCACTTAGAGTATGAACATGTGAAATGTCTGCTGCTTCCATCTAAAAGGAAATAAATCCCTACACTTCCTTCGTGCTTTCACATGACTGCTCTTCTACAAGCAGCATGTACATTTCACTATTTCTATAATTTTTAACTTCAAAGAAAAGGCAAAGCTTTTGAAGACTGGTCAAAGCTGAAGATCCAAAAAAACAACATTTTAATTTTAAACAAAACTAGGACATCAAAAAGTTAGAGTGCATTTTACCAACTTATATATATTGTAGTTAAATTCTAGTCATAAAATCTAGCTATCATTGAATAGTTTAAGTCCAGTTTTAAAGAAATAATATCCCATACTGATTAATTCACTGTAAAATGAAAAGGAAACACTGGCTTTTCTGTAACTTTTTAGTCTGCAATTAATAAAGTCAAAAAAGTGTATGATGTATAAAAGTGAGCAAATCTATCTAGTTAAGGTTCTTGCTTCACTTTACCTGTAACTAAAATGTATGGCACAGTGTATTGGTGTATTGGGGGGGTGAGGGGTGAAAGGTGAGGGGGTAGTATTTAACTTAAACGTACCTGAATTACTTTGTCTACCTTCAAATCTTCAAGAGATGGGTATAGAGACATTTTTGCAGGACTTTTCTAAGGGAAAAAAAAAAATTTCTGTGATTCACGACGTACTGGCCAAGATGGAGACGTAGGTAGATATGCTTCGCTTCGTCACATAACCCAAAGAAGGATAACAACCAATTTAAAAACAAAAAACAACCAGAACTGCCAGAAAATCAAACTCTATGGAAGTCTGACAACCAAGGAATTAAACATTCATTCAGACTGGTAGGAGGGGCAAATGGGATGCACAGCAAGGCAAAGGATGGTGAATCTGAAGGGCAAGGTAGCAATGGTGGACCAGGCAATCCCACATTTGGTGCAGATAAATAGGAAGGAACAACTAGGGAGCGAGACAGTCTGTGCAACCCAGGGTTCCAGTGAAGGGAACTAAAGCCTCAAAACCTCTGACTATAAAAACCTCTGGGGGTTGCTGCCAAGGGCGAAACTGCCAGTCATAGTACAGTCCACTGAAGGGGCCCATGGGGTCCTAGAACATACACAAGCCCAAGCACCCAGGAATCAGCACCAGGGCAGCACCTGAAAGGGAACAATTCATCTGTGGGTAGAAGGGGAAGTGATTGAAACCTGGGGGGGAGGGCTGGGCAAGCAGCATCGTTCCCTCTCTGGCCCCTCCCCCACATACAGCACCACAACACAGTGACGTGGGTTGCCCCCAAAATGGCCCAAATAAAAGAACAGAACTAAATGACATGGAGATAGCCAATCTATCAGATATATAATTCAAAACACTGGTAATCAGGATGCTCAGAGAAATGGTTGAATACAGTTGCAAAATAAAGTAAGAAACAAAGGCTATACAAAGTGAAATAAAGAAAGATACAGGGAACCAACAGTAAAGGGAAGGAAACCGGGACTCAAATAAATGGTTTGGACCAGAAGGAAGACATAATTTTCAACCAGAACAAAGAAACAAGAATTCAAAAAAATGAGGAGAGGCATAGGAACCTCTGGGACAGCTTTAAATGTTCCAACATCTGAATTATAGGAGTGCCAGAAGGAGAAGAGAAAGAGCAAGAAATTGAAAACTTATTTGAAAAAATAACGAAAGAAAACCCCAATGTGGCAAAGGAAATAGATATATAAGTCCAGGAAGCTCAGAGAGTCCCAAAGAACTTGAATCCAAGGAAGTACACATGAAGATACATCATAATTACACCACCCAAGATTAAAAATAAAGACAGAATCTTAAAAGCAGCAAGAGAAGAGGAGACAGTTACCTACAAAGGAGTTCCCATAAGACTATCAGCTGATTTCTCCAAAGAAAACTTACAGGCTAGAAGGGGCTGGAAAAAAGTATTCAAAGTCATGGACAGCAAGGACCTACATCAAGATTACTCTATCCAGCACAGCTATCATTTAGAATGGAAGGGCAGATAAAGTGCTTCCCAGATCAGGTCAAGTTAAAGGAGATTATCACCAAGCCCTTATTAAAGGAAATGTTAAAGGGACTTATCTAAGAAAAAGGTGATAAAAAATATGAACAGTAAAATGACAACAAACTCACAACTATTAACGGACTGAACCTAAAACAAAAACAAAAACTAAACAAGCAATAGAACAGGAACATAGTCACAGAAATGGAGATCGCATGGAGGGTTATGAGTGAGGAGGGAGGGGAGAAGGGGGAAAAGGTACAGGGAATAAGAAGCATAACTGGTAGGTACAAAATAGACAGGCGGAGGTTAAGAATAGTATAGGAAATGGAGAAGCCAAAGAACTTACATGTATAACCCATGGACATGAACTAAGAGGGGGGGAATGCTGAGGTGAATGAGGGTACCAGACAGAGGAGGATAAAGGGGAGGAAAAAAATGGGACAACTGTAACAGCATAATCAATAAAATATACTTTAAAAAAGAATTTGTGATTCATATTTCACTGAAATTTAAATAGTATCAATAACCAGCAACATACACATAAACATGTGTAAACATTTAACAAAATACATTTAAATTGCAAAACACATGGGAAAATATGAACATCTAGGTTATATAAAAATTGTTGATTAATGGCTACCAAACTCTCTCCCCCTCTCTTATCACTACTATCAAACTACATCCACTAGAGACTTTAAACTTCCCTTCAAATCAAAGTCCCTTCATTTCAAAAGTTTAGAAAACCAAAAAGAATGGGTATGTTACTTTTCCTAGCTTACTATCTATAAAACCTCTATCACTAGGGAGAAATACATATATACAGGAGTGGGCAAAAGTGGGTTCACTGTCTTGAGTACACAAAACAGTCTATTTTTATATTATTACTTATTATATTAATAAAATACAACTGTAAACCTATTTTTGCCTGCCCCAATATACATATATAGGTATAGTTGATCTTTCAAGGGTCAACTCGTATTTTTCCATGAGCAGTTAGGAAACTCAGTATGCAGAAGGCCAACTTAAGTTAAACTCAGATTTTGACTACAAGAGTGGTTGGTGCCCCTAACCTTCTGTTGTTCAAGTGTCAACTGTATATAGAAAAAATATATATACTGTACTCCAACCATTATGACAGTTTTACCTTTAGGAAACATGAATGAAATAGTAAGGGCCCAAGGGATAAGAGGGAAATTTTTACGTTTTAAATATTTGTGTTGTTCAATATTCTTTTATAGTCACCGTGAATTGTTTTTCATAGTACTTTAAAACAATTTTCTAAAAGTAATACAAGGATATGTACTTTAAAATTTTGTTTAGCTATTTCAAGATGAATAGCTGGTACTTTCTTTAAACCCAGAATAACAATATATCCTAAACTGTATAGGGTTTAACAATGATTCTTGAGCTAGTTATTAGTTTATTACTTCTCATCTCCAAATCTACCCATTATTGGCTACTCTGTGAAAATTTACATAATTGCTCTTTTGCCAGCTTGCAGATAATAGGCATTGTCTCCAGTAAAGGGCACTGGAGATAAACTGGAGAGATTGATTTTCCTCCAGCCAGGCTCCTGCAGTACCAGCACCGGTGTCTCTAGCATCTTCCTGCAGCAGGGAGCAGCTTCTTAAGCACCCAGCTCCTGCAATGCACAGCAACCCATACCGACCTCATCACTCATTAGTGAGTAGGTTCCCAGCATGGTGCCACCAGCAAAGCACCTCCCCCACTGAGTAGCTTTCCCGAGCACACCCTCAAGTACCTTATAGCACCTCCCTGTGAATAGCTTCCCCCATTACCTTAAAGGGAGAATTTCCAGTAAGTTATGTAGGCAATTTTACCATCCACTGAATGATGGCTGTACTCTCTCCAAGGCCTGGATCTCAAAGATAGGAAGAAGGCAGCCTGTTACTGGGCTGGGGCACTCTATCTCAGCCCTCGGTTTAGTAGCTACTCACTAAATCTGCTCTTCCTGTATTCACTGAAGTTCTCTTTACTCTTACTAGCCAATCTGTTTCTTCAATCATGTTATAGTTAACAATTCTGTACATTAAACTTTCACTGTTCCAATTACTATATGGTTTCTGTCTCTTGGGTAGAGGCTCAATAACAATATTTCTAAATGGATATACTTCATATACCATAAAATTCATTATTTTAAAGTATACAATTAAATAGGTCTCAGTGTTGTATTTTGACAACCAAATGCATAAAGAACCAAAAGTAATAATAAGCTAGAAGATATTAGAGATGTATTTGAAGTGTGGAACAATATTTATATAATGTATATATTCCAAATTTATGCATGACAGTTGAGCAATTAGTTGTACTCAAAGATGTTGCCCATTTCAGCTATTTAGACCTTCAAAATTGGAAAATTTGTAATAAACATTTGGGCTTCTTATGTTCAAATTTTACTAATTTTTTAACTACCCCTTTATCTTCACTTCCACAAAATTATTCATAAAATGGTCTAAAATGTAAAAAATAACGACAATGTTCACTGGACCCCAATGGTAGAAAGTGATGACTGTTTGGAGGACTAAGGATTACTAAGCATTCCAGATGATTCGTATATGGTGTCAAGGGACACACATACTCTGAGATAAAGCCCTAGGCAGTCTGCCAAGAGCAATGTTTCTCAAACACAGCTGATCATCAGAGCAGAATTACCTGGCCGCTAGTTAAAAATAGTTCCCAGGCTGACACACATTTCTTGAAGAACACAGAAGCTCTTCTTTTTAATCAACATCCACGAAGATTCTGATAAGCCACCAAAAAATATGGCTATATAAAGTCTATGTTAAGTAGAATAATTTCTTCTTATCTCAAAGAGTCTGTTTCACACTTACTGGACTGGCAAAAATCCGAAGTTTGACAACACTCTCAGACCATAACACTTTTGAGAAATGCTCATACAGTACTAGTGAAAGTGTAAACTAGAACAATTTCCATAGAGTGAGTTGCAGTATCTACCTAAATTACAAATTCAGGTACCCTACAACCCAGCCATACTTCTTCAGATCTTTAGCCTACAAATACATGTGCACATAAAAAGTGGAACATGTAGGTCTTCCGGCCAAGATGGAGGCATAGGTGGACACACTGTGCCTCCTCTCACAACCAAAATTAAGGACAACAAAGACTGAGAAACAAGAAAACCAGAACTCATAGAAAATTGAACTGTACGGAAGTCCAACAACCATTCATCCAGACCGGTAGCAGGGGCAGAGTTGTAGCAGGAAAAAGTGGAGGTGTGGACCAGGCATGCAGGCAGCAGTAGCTGGCAAATCCAAGGCGCACAGGCAGTGGCTAGCGGACCCCAGGTGCACAGGGGACGGCTGGCAGACCCCGGGCATGGGGTGGCAACTGTGCAGACCCAATGAGGCCTCGCAAGGCGGCTGGCTGACCAGGTGGTCCCACATTCCCGCACAGATAATCCAGGTGAAGGAGAAGCAACGGAAGGGACTGGAATCGGAGAGAGAGCAGAGCAAGCACCATTGTTCCCTCTCGGACTCCGCCCCCACATACAGTGTCACAACCCAGCAACTGAGTTGCCCCGCCCTGGGGAACACCTAAGGCTCCAACCCTCACTATGTAACAGCTGCAACTAGACCAAAAAAAAAAAAAGGCTCAAACTGGAGAACAAATCAAAGCCCCAGAGCCAATTCATCTAAGCGATGAAGAGATAGACAACCTATCAGATGCACAATTCAAAGCCCTGGTGATCAGGATGCTCACAGAATTGGTTGATCTTGCTCACAAATTAGATGAACAAATGAAGGCTACAATAAGCGAAATAAAGAAAAAACGCACAGGGAACCAATAGAGATGGGAGGTAAACTGGGACTCAAATCAATGGAGTGGATCAGAAGGAAGAAACAACCAACCAAACAGAAAACAAGGAAGAAACAAGAATTCAAAAAAATGAGGAGAGGCTTAGGAACCTCAAGGACATCTTTAAACGTCCCAACATCCAAATTATAGGGGTACCAGAAGGGGAAGAGGAAGAGCAACAAGTGGAAAACTTATTTGAACAAATAATAAAGGAGAACTTCCCCAATCTGGCAAAGGAAATACACTTCCAGGAAGTCCAGGAAGCTCGGAGTCCCAAAGAACTTGGACCCAAGGAGGAACACACGAAGGCACATCATAAGTATATTACTCAGGATTAAAATGGAGACAATTCTAGAAGCAGCAAAGGATAAGGAGGCAGTCACCTACAAAGGAGTTCCCATCAGACTGTCAGCGGATTTCTCAAAAGAGACCTTACAGGCAAGGCAAGAAGGGGCTGGAAAGAGGCATTCCAAGTCATGAAAGTCAAGGACCTACATCCAAAATTGCTCTATCCAGCAAAGCTGTCATTTAGAATGAAAGGGCAGATAAAGTGCTTTGCAGATAAGGTCAAGTTAAAGGACCTCATCATCAGCAAGCCCTTATATGAAATGTTAAAGGGACTTATCTAAGAAAAAGAAGATAAAAAATATGAACAGTAAAAAGACAACAAACTCACAGGTATTAACAACCACACCTGAAACAAAAGCCAACTAAGCAAACCACTACAACAGGAGCAGAAACACAGAAATGGAGATCATATGGAGGGTTAGCAACAGGGGTGTGGGAGGAGGAGAGAGGGAAAAAGATACAGAGAATAAGTAGCATAGACAGTAGGTAGAAAATAGGGGGAGGGCAAAAATAGTGTGGGAAATGTAGAAACAAAAGAACTTATGACACATGGACATGACCTAAAGGGGGGAATGTGGGTGGGAGGGGGTGTGCAGGGTGGAGGGGAATGATGAGGAAAAATGGGACAACTGTAATAGCATAATCAATAAAATATATTTTTAGAAAGTGACACACGTAAAAGTTTATTCACTGAAGCACTGACTGTAACAGCAGAACACATGAAATAGAGGAGTAAGTTCTATATATACTAATATTGAAAGAGGTTCAAAACATTACCATTAAGTGGAAAAACAAGCATGATTTAGGGCAGTGTACAGTAAAACATGCTTGTTAAAAGGAGGGGAACCTAAGTAACTAGAAAAAGACTACAAACTAATTCCAAAGCTATCAGAAATAAGGAAATAAAGGTTAGAACAAAGATAAATGAAATAGAGAACTGGAAAAAAAAATAGATTAAAGTGATGAAACCAAAGCTGGTCAACACAAGTGAAACCTTTAGCTAGATGGACTAAGACACCGAAAGAGAAAACTCAAAATACTAAAATCAGAAATGAAAGTGGTAAGTTTACACTGACTCTACAGAAATAAAAGAATTAGACAGTACTATGAGCAACTATATGCCAAAGAAACAGCATAACCTAGATGAAATGGACAATTTCCTAGAAATACCAAACCTATCCAGACTAAATCATGAAGAAACAGAATATCTGAATAGATCTGTAACTAGTAAACAGATGGAATCAGTATCAAAATCTACCAACAAAGAAAAGCCCTAGATCTGATCACTGGTGAGCTCTATTAAACATTTAAAAAAGAATTAATATCAATCCCCCTCAAAATTTTGCTAACTCATTCTATGAGAACAGCCATTATTACCCTGATACCAAGGCTAGACTAAGATTCTACAAGAAAAAATACTATAGACCAACATTCTTCACAAACATTGATGCAAAAATCCTAACAAAATACCTGCAAACAGAATTGGACAACATGGTAAAAGGATTATATAGCTATATAACTTTAGGAAATAGGATTTACTCCTGGAATACCAGGATGGTTCAAGATAGGAAAATTAGTCAAAGTAATGTGTCACAATCAACAAAAGGAAGGGGAAAAAACCACATGATCATCTCAACAGAGGCAGAAATAGCACTTGGTAAAACTCAACAATCTTTTATGATAAAAACACTCAACAAAATACAAATAGAGGGAAACTACTTCCACATAATAAAAGCCATATATGAAAAATACACGGCAAACATCATACAATGGTGAAAGACTGAACACTTTTCTTAGTCTAAGATCAGGAACAAGGCAAGGAGGCCCACTTTCAACACTTCTATGCAACAGAGTTTTAGCCCCAGCAATTACAGAGGGAGCGAGGGGAAAAATTAAGGCATCCACATAGGAAAAGAAGTAAAATTATCTGTTTAAACATCATCTTATTATGTTTAGGGTTTGGAAACCCTAGATA
>PVKU01006563.1:67461-101681 GCA_004027475.1 Anoura caudifer
AAAAAAAAAAAAAAAAAAAAAAAAAAAAAAAAAAAAAAAAAAAAAAAAAAAAAAAAAAAAAAAAAAAAAAAAAAAAAAAAAAAAAAAAAAAAAAAAAAAAAAAAAAAAAAAAAAAAAAAAAAAAAAAAAAAAAAAAAAAAAAAAAAAAAAAAAAAAAAAAAAAAAAAAAAAAAAAAAAAAAAAAAAAAAAAAAAAGAGCTGTTAGAATAAACAAATTCAGCAGTTAGAATAAACAAATTCAGCAGCATACAGTCAACACACAAAATCAGTTGCATTTTTATACATGAACTATGAAGAATCTAAAAAGGATGTTACAAAAAAAATTCCATCAAAAGATAAAATACTTAGGAATTTCATCAAAGAACTATATGAAATCTATAAAACAATGCTGAAAAATTTAAAAAGATATAAATAAATGGAAGTACATCCCATGTTCATCAATTAAGGCTTAATACCATCCAAAGCAATTTACAGATTCAATGCAATCCCTATCAAAATCTTAATGACTTTTTTTTTTGAAATAGAAAAACCCATCCTAAAATTCATATGGAATCTCAAGGCACCCCAAATATCCAAAACAATTTTGAAAAGGAACAAAACTGGAGGATTCACACTTCCTGATTTCGAAACATACTCAAAATAGTATGGTGTCAGCATAAAGACATACAGACTAATGGAACAGAATAGAGAGCCTGGCAGTAGATAAGCCCTCCAATATAGGGTATACTTATTTTTGACAAAGGTGTCAAGACTATTTAATGAGGAAAAGATAGTCTTTTCAACAAACGATGCTGGAAAAATTGGACATACACATGCAAAACAATGAAGGTGGACCTTACCTAACACCATATAAAAAAATTAACTCAAAATTCATTTAAGAACCTAAATGTAAGCTAAGACAATAAAACTCTTAGAAGAAAACATAGTACAAAAGATTCACAATGCTGGATTTGGCAATAATGTATTGGATATGACACCAAAAGCATAAGTAATGAAGGAGAAAGTAGACATATTGGACTTCATGAAAATTTTTCAATTTTGTGCAGCAAAAGGTACTATCAACAGTGTAAAATGGCAACCCACACAATGGGAGAAAATATATGCAATCATATAGCTAAAGGATTAATATCCTGACATTTAGAGAACTAAAACTCAACAACAACAGCAAAAAACTGGCAAAAAACTTGAATAGATATTTCTCCCAAGATGATACACACATGGCCAACAAAGCACATGAAATGAAGATACTCAACATCACCAACCATTATGGAAATACAATCAAAAGTAGGAGATACTACCTCACACCCACAAGCATGGTTACTATAAAAAAAAGTACCCCCAGCAGGGTAGCTCGGGGTGTAGTCTGGATATACGAAGGTTACAGGTTAGTTCCCTCGTCTGGGTACGTAACAGAATCAACAAATGAAATAAAAAAAAAAAATTCGAACAAATCAATGTTTCTCTTTCTCTCTTTTCTCCCCACCTCCCCTCAAATCATTAATTTTTTTTTTAAAGTGTTGGTGACCACATCAAAGAAATGGAATCTTTGTGCTGTAGGTGGGACTGTAAATTGCTATAGCACCTATGAAAAACAGAATGACAGTTTCTCAAAAAATTAGAATTACCATATATGACCCAGCAATTACAATTCTGGGTATATACCCAAAAGAGCTGAAATCTGGGTCTGAAGAGATTATTCATACATGTATGTTCATAGCAGCCATTATTCACAAGTGTTCACACACAGAAGCAACTCAAAGTGTCTATGGAAGGATGAATGGATAAGCAAATTGTGGCATGTACATACAATAAAATATTACCCAGCCTTAAAATGTTAGACAATTCTGCAATATGCTACATGGATGAAGCTTGGGGACATTACATTAAATGAAAGAAGCCAATCACACAAAGACAAATACTATGATTCCACTTATATGAGTTAACTTAGTCAAAGTCATGAAGACACAAAGTAAAACGGTGGTTGCCAGGGATGGGAGGAGGAGAGAATGGGAAGCTACTGTTTCATGAGCATAGAGTTTAATTTTACAAGTTGAAAAGAGTTCTGGGAATGGATGGTGGCAGTGATGGTTGTACATTATCAACATATTTAATACCACTGAACTATACACTTCAAAATGGTCACGATGGTAAACTTTATGTCACGTGTATTTTACCACAATAAAAAAAAAGTGGTGGAAATATATTTATACGTTTGTTTGTATAGGTATACAATATTCCTGGATGGATACCTAAGAAACACAAAACTTGGCTCCTACACAAAGGGAATATGGTTTGATGGCTGGAGACCCTCAAAGGGAAACTGTACTATACACCTTTTATATTACTTACATTTTTAGTCATGTTATTGTTTACCTCCTCAAAAACTAAATATATGTAAAAAAATGTTTGCAGCAATTAGAAGTTTAAAAGTGCTAAAATAACCATTACCATATGTATTTTTAAAAGTTGTTTGGGGGAACGTTTCATTTCAGGAACCCGTGGCATTTACTTTACTACCTAAAAGAGTACTTAAATCTGATAAAAATAGGGGAAAAAAAAATAGTTGAGTCATGCTCAGTTTAAGGAAGTGGTTTTTGTTTTTAATTGAACAGTATACTCGAATGCTGCTATTAGGAAATTCTCCCCGCTTTGGACACGATTTTTACATTTTTTCTTATAATGCACAAACATGACTAAAAATTAATGTTGCCAAAGTTATATTTAGATTAAGGCAATAACTATTTTCTGAACCTTTTAAATGACATTCCACTTCCTTATTTTTATTCTGTGGCACAAATCATTTGATCTATCCTTTTTACATACCATTTTTAAGCACAAAAGTTTACAGAAATAAGTTGGTAACAGAAAATAAAATTAAAAAAATATATTTTACTGTTTACCTACAATCGCAAACAGAAAAACCAAAAACTGGGGACGAATTTGAGTTTAAATTAATCACATGAATTTCAGATAAAGCTAACAAACTGAAGCTGTTTTTCAATGTCATTTTTCCTTTTCAATCAATTGGGGGGTTTTTTGAGGTAAGTGCACCTTAAGTGTTTGGTAAACTAATGCACTTTCTAAGTAATGGACTTACATAATGGAAGAAATAACAGTAAATGTGTATGTAGATTATACAGACTACAGAAACCTAGAAATTCTTTTCAAAAAATGGCACATCAGAAGGCTTCATGATTAAGTAATTCCACTTAGCGAAGAGGAACACTTTTAACGTCCATAGGCCTTCACTTTCTCATTATTACCAGGAAATCCTGAAACGAAAGCTCTGAGTCATGAGATCTCAAGGGATATTTCCTTCTGAACACACCCTCCTTGGAAACGCGTCTCCCTTTCCTCCAACTTCTCGGGAAACGGGCGCACAGAGAACCACCTCTTCCCCAACCCCCTTCCAGAAAGTCAAGGCTCCCCCTCCTTCCAAATCCCGGACGTTCGGATTCGCCACGGAAGGCGGTGAAGTACAGCCCTAAGGAATGCAGAGCTCCCCGACGACAAACCACAGCCAGCGGCTCAGTCTCAAGGAAAAGGAACAAACCGGAATAAGAAAGAGTGCCAGAGCCGCTGGCGGTGGGGGAACTAAAGGAGGCGCCCCGGGGCCGACTTCCGCGCTCTGTCCCCAGCCCTGTCCCCAGCCCCGGCCAGGTCAGGACCAGGAACCCTTGGGGTCCCAAGCAGGCTGAGAGCGCCGCTCACGCAAACTTTCACCCCGGGCCCACAGAGGGGTGCGGAGCCCACTGAGAGGGCGTCGCCGCCTCCACCTTCACAAAACCGTTGTGACCGAGACACTCCCCACCAAGTGACGCGGGGTCCCCACGCCTCCGGCCCTCGTCCTCGCGCACCCGGGAAGCAACAAGAACACCTCACATTCCCACAAGAGCGGCTTACCTAGGCCGCAAGGAACGGCTCACCAATGCCGCCTCTGCCTCCGGTCACTGGCACTGAGTTCTGACTCCAGGGGAAAAAGCACGCACCGGAGGACCGCCCTTGAGGCGCGCCAGGGCTCCGCCCCCGCCTTCCGCCTGCGCAGGCGCACGGAGCCTGGTCAGGTGACCCGTCTCCATGGTAACAGGGCAGCTGGATGATGGAGGTGAGCAAGACTGTGTGGGGTTGCGGTTGCCTCTGCTACTCCTGGGATCGGGGGAGATAGAGCCGCCCACGCTGCCATCCGTTACCCTCACCACCTTTTTCACCCTGCCAGTAGTTTGTGCCTAAGGGCCCGGTGCCACCTGCTCACTACTGTGTCTGAGCTCAGGGTCCCAACACATCAATTACAAAGAGTCCTGACAATCTATTTTTTGGAGATTTCCTCCACTGTCCTTGGGACTTCCACCACTGTAGTTACTACCTTCTCCGCCCACAGGCCCAGAAACATTCTTCCCAGTAACCCTTCTAAACTCCAGCCCTCTGCGCTACAACTTTTTTACTTGGGCTTTTATCGCTCTTTGTCCATCTGAACTGAAGTCCGTTGGCTGTTGAAGGTTTTGGGTACGTTTGCACAGAAGAGCTGTGTCCTAGTATAAAAACTAAAAAATTGTTTCTTGAGGGCTATGTCCTAGGCGCTCTCCTAAGACCTTGATGTTCATAGTCTAATTTGGTCATTAAGATCAATCTATAAGATAGATACATCTGCCTTAGCGTACGAAGAAATTGAGGCACAATTTACCCAAGTTACCTGTTTGTTGTAGTTACCATGTCGTAGTTATAAAATAGCATTAACTTACAAGCATTTTATTTCTAGCTGTTATTTAGTACTGTAATCATTTAATCTGTAAAACTAATAAAAATGTGAGCAGAAAAGAGATGACTATAAGATTAAAACTTCAACCTCAGAGTTTATAGTCTAGCAGCTCGAGCTGATAAAACATACATTAAAAAATAAATAACAGATTGGGAAGGAGAAAACAAACTTTTTCTTCACAGGTGACATGCTTATGTAGACAGTTGCAAAGAATTGACCAAAAATAAAAATAAAAATAAAAAACTAAACTAAAACTAATAAGCAATTATAGCAAGGTTGCAGGATACAAATTTAATATACAAAAACCTACTGTCTGTATACCAGCAATGAACCACTGGAATTTGAAATTAAAGGCACAATATCACTTACATTAGTACACAAAAAAGAAATATTTAGGTATAAATGTAACAAAGTATATACAAGATCTATATGAGAAAAACATTAAAATTTTGATGAAAGAAATCAAAGACAATCCAAATAATGGACAGATATTCCATGTTCATGGATAGGAAGGCTCAATATTGTCAAGATGTCAGTTCTTCCCAACTTGATAGATTTGACACAATCTCAGTAAAAATCCTAGCAAGCAACTTTTTATATCAATGAACTGATCTAAAGTTTATATGAAAAGACAAAAGTCTCAGAAAAGCCAACATGATATCAAAAAAGAGGAACCAAGTCTCAGGTCTGACAGGACCCAATGTCAAAACTTAATATAAAACTACAGTAATCAAGACAGTGTGGATTTGGGTGAAAGGACTAGACAAATAGATGAATAAAATAGAATACAGAGAGACCAGAAATAGACTCACACAACTACAGTCAGTAATTCTTTGACAAAAGAGTGAAGTCATTCAATGGACAAAGGATAGCCTTTCCAACAAATGGTGCTGGAACAACTGGACTTATAAATGAAAAAAAAAAAAAAAAAAGGAATCTAGACACAGACCTTACACTTTTAACTAAATTAACTTGAAATGGATCGTAGACCTAAATTTAAAATGCAAAACCTTATATAAAACTATAAAACTTCCTGAAAGTAGGAGAAAATTTAGGTGACCTTTGGTTTGGTCATAAGTTTTAGATATAATGCCAAAAACAGAGTGAAAGAAAAAATTGACAAATTAAGACTTCATTAAAATTTAAAATTTCTGCTCTGGAAAAGACACTCTTGAGAAAATAATAAGACAGACCTAGCTGGTGTGTTTCAGTTGGTTGGAGCATCATCCCATCTTGGGTTTGATTCCCAGTCAGGGCACATGCCTAGGTTGTGGATTCTGTCCCCAGTTAGGGTGCGTGTATACACTGAAGTTTTTCTCCCCGTTCTCTCCCCCTCTCCCCCTTACCCCCTCCCCACTCCCCCTCCCCCCTCCTTCCCTTACCATTGCTCTGAAATTAATAAAGCATGCCCTCCATAGAGGATTTTTAAAAGTGAAAAGATAAGCCACAAACTAAGAGAAACTATTTGCAAAATACATATCTGATAAAGGACTTGTATCCAAAATATTCAAAGACCAAGTAAACCTCAACAATAAGAAAATGGGTAAAAGATCTTAAGACACCTCACCAAAGAAGATATACAGATGGCAGATAAGTGTATAAAAAAAGTCTCGAAAGCAAGTTAAAACAATAATGAGATACCACTTCACACATATTGGTGTACAACACCAAGAGTGAACACTGGTGTAAATTGTGGATTTCAGTTAGTAATAATGAAGGGGAGGTGGGACTAGATGAAAGATGAAGTGATCAACCAAAGAACATTTGTGCATGACCCATGGACATGCACAATGATATGTGGTGACTGACAGAGGGAAGGGGTGGTACTGGGTAGCGGTGGGAAAAGGGAGAAAAAGGAAGACAACTATTATAGCATAGACGATAAATAAATACTAATACAAGGTCCATTTGAAGGTATCTACCCAATATGAAAAATAAAGACATTTATTGGAGGAGATACAAGATAGAAGAAACTTTGTACATAGGACAACGATGCCTTAGTTCCCTTAGAAGTAGGCACCTTGGGACCTCACACAGTTCTCCCAATCACCATCAGGTGCCCTGTTGTATTTTCCTGAATCTCATTGACAGCCTAAAATCTGTTCACTTTCAAAGGCGATTTTAGTTTCAGGAAAAGCCAGTAGTCACAGGATGCCAAATCTGGGCTGTAGGGGGCTGAGTCACCTGGGTGGTTTGATGGTTCACCAAAAAACTCTGCATGAGACATGATGCATGAGCTACTGTATTGTCAAGATGAAGCTACCAGTCACCAGCTGCACATAGCTGTGGACTCCTGAATTATCCAAATAACTTCCACAGAGGAATGTTAAAGCTTAATGCAAAATTTGATGCAGATTTGTTGCTCTACACAGTCACATTGAATGCAGCGGCCACACAGCACACATCTCACTCAACAGTGTCTACCACCCCCACTGACTGCTACAGTGAAGTCGTCATTGTTTATGAATGTGCATTCCAGTCCACTCTCCTCAGCTGCCACTTTACATTGATGTATGATACTGTTCTCATTATGTTAACAATGGCTGGACATTTTTCCAGATAGACCTCATACTTCTACAAATAATAATGTATCAGTATTGGTTCATCAAGAACAACAAATTCAACAGTGATACAAGATGTTAAGAATAGGTTAACCCTGACCTATGTGTCCCATTTGGTTGCAGCATTGCCCCTGAACCAAGAGGTTGTAAGTTCCATTCCTGGTCAGGGCACATACCTAGGTGGTGTGTTCATCCCCAGTCCAGGCACATAAGATCCCCAGTTTGGGTGCATGTGATCCCCATTCCTGGTGTCTATGGAAGGCAACCAGTCGATGTTTATCTCTCACATTGATGTTTCTCTCTCTTCCTTCCTCTCTCCTGCCTTTCCCTCTTTAAAAGCAATGAAGAAATGTCCTCTGGTGAGGATAAAAAAGAATATGTTAAATTGTATTTGGGGAGATGGGAATACTTGAGAGCACTGTATTATTTGCTCAATTTTTCCATAAGCCTAAACTGTTCTAAAAAATAAAGTCTATTAATAAAAAATACAATAATTATACAAGCAGAATTATGACAGGTGTTTGAAGAAAAAGTTCAGAACTATGAAAAGTTATTACCAGAGAACCAAAAGTAGTCTAAGAGTCTGAGGAAGGCATCCTTGAAAATATGGCTTTTAAGCTGAAGAGTAACAATCAGTCAAGTGACAAGTGGAAGAAAAGCATTTCAGGCAAAGAGAACAACAAATACAAAAGCGTTGCGGTTAAATGGAAGCTTGATGCATTTCAGGAGCTGAAAGGCCATTTTGGCCAGAACGCAATCATCAGAGAAGGAATCGCTTAAGAAGTAGCTAGAGAAGTAGGCAGGGCTCCACAGAATCTACTGAAAAGAGGAACATGATTAGATTTACATTTAAGATGATTAGTGTAGTTACTGCTGCGGAGATGGATTGAATGTGTGGATAAGTCTGGGATGCACAGACACATTAGGAGACTACTACAGTGAAAATGCAGAAAATCAAAAAAATCAAAAAAATATTAGGATAAGAATCAGGAAGGCTTAGTGGTTGATGGGATATGAATTAAATATGAGGGTATCTAAGATAAGTACCAAGTTTCTGGCACGGGCAAACAGATAGACGTTGGCACACATGCTGGTTTTGGGTACAGCAGCATGAGCTATAGGAGGTAGGAAGATTAGAAGATTGTTTTTGGATTGTTTGAAGTGGCATATGAGTTACCAGTTGTGGCAGGCTGAACATTGCCCCCCAAGATGCCCATGGCCTAATCTTCAAAACCTATAAATATGTTACCTTCCATGGCAAAAAGGACATTATGGATGTGATTAAGGGCTTTGAGATGGGGAGATTGTTCTGTTTTATCCAGTTGGGCATGATATAATCACATGGGGCCTTGAGTGAGAATGAGAGAGAGAATAAAAGTGGTAGTAGAAGGTGACGGGAAGTAAGCAGAGATTGAAATGATGTAACCATGGGCCAAAGGGTGCTGGCAGACTCTAGAAGTTGGAGAAGATAAGAAAAAGGTTTCTTTCTGGAGACTCCCAAAGGAACCAGACCTGTCAGCATCTCGATCTGCAGAATCACCTTGATGTGTCCATCACCTATGTCTGCAGAAAACTGTAGACTTACTCCCTAGCAAATGAAGGGAGTGTAAGTGAAAATTTATACACTGAATAGTGAAACTCCTGGGCCCTTATTTCCATCTCTTCATTGACTTCAAGGAAGCTCACAGTCAGCTTTTTAGCCATCCGCTGCCCCTGCTCAGGCAGCAGATTGAAGGAGGCATCCTTCAAGTGAAACTCAAGTGAAAAAATGTTGAAGATTCTGACAGCTGACCTAATCGTCCAATAACAAAATCTTACACCTAACATGCCACGTCTTTGTTTTTAGGACTCACTTAAAAAGAAGCAGATACTGAAGATTCCCCAAAATTTGAAAACACTACTGGTATGAAGAAACAAACAGAAAAAAAAAAAAAAAGAAATGGGAGAAAACCGTGACAAAAATATTAAAAACCCATCATTAATCTTTTGTAGAGAGATAAACAAATTATTGAATTCATAAAAGAGGAACAGGATGGTATTATACAAAAATTTAAAACATTATAAAAATGAGATATTTGAAATTAAAAGTTATTATAATAAAAACATAAAAGATTTCTAAGTTCAGAAGGTAAAGTCAATGACATCTTCCAGAAAGAAAAAGTAAAATTACAAAAAGACAGTAAATAGAAGAGAAATAATAAGCTTTTTTAGTATTAGTATTTGTCCTATTTAGTATTTAGACTTTAGTATTAGTCCTGTGTAGTCCTATTTAGACTTAAGTATTAGCCCTATTAACCTGGAGCTTCCTGGAAAAAAACCAAAATTTTTCCAGGAAGTCCAGCATCCAAATACTAAAGAAGGAGAAAATGAAAGAAGGAAATTATGAAACAACTAACGCAAGAAGAGTACCAAAACTGGAGAACAGAAGTCTCCAGGTTAATAGGACCCACTAACTGCCCAGAACAATTTTAAGAAAGACTCACATGATAGTGCATCTTTGTGAAATTTTAGAACATTTGAGAATATCCTAAAGGTTTCCATGCAGAAAAAATAAGTCATATACCCATGACTAGGAATCAGAATGTATTGGACTTCTCAACAGATATGCCTGAAGCGAATAAATAAATACATACATATATACATACACAAGAAAATGAATAAAAATAAAAGAAATGCTTAAAGCTGGAGGACAGTGGAGGAGTGCCTTCAAAATTGCAAGAGAAAGTGATTTCTACCCTAGAAGCCTATACTGAACCAAACTGTATTATTCAACTGTGATAGAATGAAGGCATTTTTACATATACAAGGAATCAAAAGATTCCCCTCATACACCCTTTTTCAGGAAGTAAATGACCAATTGTTTTTCTATTTTCTTCACAAAAATAAGAATACAACAAAGAAAAGGGAAATGGGTATGAGAATGTTCCCACAACACAGAGGCACAAGAGAGGCAAAAAGAATGGAAGAACAATGTTGAAGGGAGATGCTGGGGTGACAACTACCCAAGAGTCCTGGAAAGCAGCAGTCCCACTTGACATTTGATGACAGGGAGCTCCAGGAGGGATGTCTTGTGGAAAAGTAATACATTTGATCATAGAGGGGAATCCTTGCTTCTGGGGGTAGGGATATAAATTAATGATATGAAATTAAGTAAAAATAATTTTTAAAAAGAGGCAAATTGACAAAAAAGATATGTAATCATATCATTCCACATTACTCTTCTTTGAATAATACTTACGCAGGAATAATAAGATCAACATGTTAATAGTTTAGACCCAAACTATGATCATAGTTCAGCTGCAGAAGCTAATATAGTTATTTTTCCAGAACATGTTACTTCTTTAGGATTTTCAGTGGTCTGATACACTTCAACAATTACCATAGTAGGTTACAACTAATCAAAGATTATATTCAATCTCTTTTATTGAGAATTAAATAATAAAATATCCAAATATTCCATGCTATTCCTAAAGTACAAAGTTCTTATTTAAAAGGATATCTCCTTGGATCCATTCCTGGTTTATAATGTTGATTATGGAAAGGAGTAAAGATGAGAATAATTACATTTTATTCCATTTTCAGAACTGAGAGTTTTATCTTTTAAAGGTTCCTAAAATATTCATAGTGAATAGTACTATCATGATTAGTGTTGTTGTTTTTCTAAAGATTTAATTTTACCAAAGGACGAAAAACAGTCGACCATTTGCAGGTCACTTGCTCCACTGTATTATGTAACTTCCTCTTCCCCTTTTTTAAAAATCTCAGCCACATGGCAAACCGGACCTCCCTAAACTGCTTTTATTGTTACAGCCTTTATTCACAGTTCTCTCCTAGGGGTTTGTATCAACAAGATTACGAACAATGTTGTGTTGAACAATGGAACCACCACTTACAACACACCATAGCTCACTTTTCCTGGAACCAATTTGTTCATGCATACTTTAGAGAATCCCACTTAAAAGAAAACATGTTCCTGAAAAAATACATGTGCTGCAAATTTTATTTTGTCAATTCAATCACTATTTAAATGCACAAGCGGTGTTTCCCTATTTAAAAAGAACATTGAAATAAATCCCTTTGTAAAGCCTAGACACTTGTGAAAGTAAATAACTATCTCTTAGTAAGTATCACTTTTTCAGTTTGGATATGTGTAGCTGGTTATTTTGTAACAGAACATTTCTGTGTAGCTGTTATTTTATAATAGAACACTTCTGTGTAAATAATTGTCTCTGTTTCTAAATTATCATTTCCCCAGGTATTTACAATGTTTACAAAGCTATTTTTAAAGTTCTTCCATCATAGATGACTAATCCACAGTCAAGTAATCATTTGTACCAAAAATTCCATCACAATCATGAGCCACACCTTTGAGGTTGTAAAAATATGGTTGGTTGACACACCAGTAAGTTAAACATGGCTTGCAAACATAAGTTAAGTTAATTTATAGTATGGCATTTGGACCCCCTTTCAAAGATGTGTGTTGAATTCTGCTTTCCTAAGAAGTTAAAATAAATTTTACCATAGTTAGAAAATCCTTCCCTCCACAAAATAGAAATATTTTGTGTGCTTATCAAAAAATAAATAAACAAATAAATAAATAAAGCAATGGTAAAGTGACTTGTGACTTAAAAAAAAAAAAGGAGTTTTGGGTCATTTGTTGTATTTCAAGGCTCTATTTTCTCCCTTTTTGCCACTGGCCACGATGGATACTACTTATGTGGACCCTGAGAAAGAACATAGCTTCTAAGGGGGGCTCCTGATGGCTAACAGGGCTGGAAAAAACAGCAACAATAGACCCTAGCAGCCATTACTACACAGGGGCCTCTCATGCAAACTGCACTTCCAGGAGAAGCCTGCATTAAACTATCTGCCTTCATACTGAATTGCCTGCCTATACTGTATTTCTGCTATCTGAGCTAGCCCTTAGAACCGAATTCCTGGAATTTTATTTCAACCAGTAGGACTGAGCCTTTCTCCACCCAATTGGAGCTGCCAGAGCTATATTCCCCCATCAGCTTCTTAACTATCCAATCAGAGCAGCTCCATTCTGACCAATCAGGACAGTGCCATTTGGCAGTGACCAATCAAACTGCAATGATTTTGGAGTGATTATTTACATGAGGACGGGCCAATCGGGAGGGACCAGGAGCAGGGACTTTTGTCTGTGTAAGCTCCTCTCTGGCTTTAAGGTCACTGTCCCTTTCCAGGGAAGACTAACAACTGCATTTCTCCTCCTGGAGCTGAAACACTAGAGATGTCTCACAGGAGCAGAGCAGACCAATGCAGCAGAGCAGAGCAAGATTGGACCAGACAAGGACAGACCAGCGCAGGGCGGAGCAGACCAGCAGGAAGCAGAGCAGAACTGTCTAGCCAGAAAGGGGCCTGGGCCAAGGGCTTCCTCAAAGCTGTGCTGTTTTCAACAGCTGTGCTGTGTCAGAATTGAGCTGTTTGCACTAAATAAAGTTTCCTTCTTCACTATACCCCAAACTGGGGATTCCTGTTGGTGTTAAATTTATGGCAACACCTTCTGCTGACACAAGGAGAGATACTTAAATGTATGTAAGCCCACTTGATGCAGGATTCCTCTTAACAGAAAATATAAAGAGGTGATTTATAATATATAAGAATTTACTATGGTAGGGTTGAAATAACCATGTTGGTAAAAAGATACAGCTCTTCCTACATTAGGATTCAAAATGATTGTTAATAGGAACACTAACTACAATTTGTTGCCACTTATATTTAGTTTAATTTGTAATCCTTTCTAGCTATGTAAGAGCATCTGGGTTTGGTTAAGAAGGCAAAATCACTGAAACCTCTGAACACATGCACCTTCCGCAGGAGGTGCGCAGCACTGACATTTCGGTTACCCTACATTCCAGGTCTTATTGGCTGATGTTTCTCTACTACACAAGACAGTACTCTTTCAGTCTGTTAAAGATTATATTTGCTTTTATTTTGCTTTTAACTCTGGGATTCCTCCCTAAGTTGTGAATACACACACCCTTAAAAAGAATGCCAAATGCTCTGTTCCAAATTACACACAGTCAAAAGTGTTCCAGATGTTCAGAATCAACCATATTAGTTCTATTTACATCACCAGGAAAATGAGTACTTCCAAACGGTACTCATGGGAAAAATCACTATAGTTTCTTTCATTCACTTAGTTTCTTGTATGTGAATAATGTAATTACATTAATTGAACCTTTGGATCCCACCCTTATCTTTCAGCTCTTGTTTTCATCCTTAACAAATAACTTTACATGTAAGCAGAAATGGTCTTACTTGGTTTTTCATCCCTGTTGTTTCTTTTATACTAATCATTACCTCACCTTGTAGAAACTTCAGGAAGGCTGGGGCTATGCTTTAAAAGGTGATCTTTAAAGCTTGGCACAATGCCTGAGGAACAGAAAAGTTTTCTAGAATTCTGGAATTGACATATTGTTCTGTTTCTAGGATCCACATTGTTTTTCACATTCCAACTATTCAGAACATAAGGTTTCTGTCATAATCCATGTTAATGGAGTATTGCAGCTGCCAGACCAAAGAGTAAGTTGAGACAGTTTTCTTTACTTGCTCACCTATCTTCCTTAGCCATGCTCAAAAGGTACCCCTTGAACAGATCGTCACCTAGTTGCATTATTTGTACTCATTGCACTTCCAACAGTTACATTTTTAGCTTAAGTTAGAATTCCTGTTTTCACTGCAAATGCCTTCAAACAGATTACCCAATGATGTAACCTAAAAGCACTAGATATGAAAGCAGATTGCCTGTACAGTTAAAGACAACAAAACAAGGCCAGAGAGAAACGGAATTTCCCTATCGTACCCTGCACGCATTTTAGGAGTCTAGTTTCCTCTCTGAGGGTTAGCCTGTTCTCTAGTGATTAACTCTGTGAAGGCCCACCCTCTTCAAAGGAGGTCTACATCACAATAAACCTAACATCTGTTAAACACCTGTATAAAATGTTCAGAGGAAGCTTGCGAGATCTGAGCCTGACATAGGAAGTCAGGAGAAAGAGGTGTACTGTTGTTACCTGAAGCAAAGTTCGAGTAGATGAGGATCCTGAGGAAGAACAGCATGGAAGACCAGTGACAGGTGCAGAAGTAGGACTTCCTGACCAGGGTTTTGGGAGGTAAAACAGTGTTCTGAGCTATGCCACTGGCACAAAAGCAGGAAGAAATCCATGTGCTTAGTATAAGTGAATTTCTTATTAAAAGCACAGGGTTATTACTAGACCTCTTCAAAAGTAACAGGATGACATCCATTTTTTAAGTCTTAAATCCTAAGAGCCAAAGTAGGATGTGTAATCCATTCTCCATAGTGGGAGGTTCAAGCACTGTCATATCTGTTGGTTCTCAAATCAAGATAGGATGGCTTTCTGTAGTCATGTAGCTAATTCTTCCTGGTGACTCAAGAAGTTGCACAAAAGACCTTTAGATGTTACTTTTCTGTACACTCAAGCATGTCCCCTCAGCTCCGTTTCTCTGGGAAACCTCCCTCTCAGAGCTTCATCTAAGCCATTTCCCTTCCAGCAGCCACAGAGCTGTTTTCCAGGACTTTCATCGTCCTCATCTTTGACATTACCCCACCGTTCCAGGAGTCCCTGACTTCTGCATCACCTCATTTACTCTCATTTTGAAAAAGCACACCCTCTAGTAGCTTCCTGAACAAAGGATCATGAAGGGTAAAATGTTTAAGGCTTTGCATTTTTCAAGATTGTGTTCTGGATGATAAAAGACAATAAAGTTATTAAAGAAAGAAGGAAATTTAGGAAGGCAACCTTGATTGAAGAATTGGTGTTATGTGAAAGATAAATATTTTATTAGTTACAGTTTGCTCTGAAGGTATTGTTTTCTTAATACAGTCAGTTCTTTATAAAATCATGCATGCGTGTATTTAAAGCTTTCCACTCTACAGAAGTATACACTAAAAATAACAAGGCATATGGGATAAATAGAGTTGAGGCATGCCACACTGCTCAATTTTATAATAAGAGCAGCAACAACAACAAAAAATAAACATCTTTTTTTTTTAAATGGCTCAGTTAATTTCCACTAGAGATTTAGGGGCATTTACATCCAAAAGACCAGATTTATCAAAATAAAAATCTGATTCAGGAAGTTTCATCATTTTTTTAACACAGAGGGAAATATTTTCGCAACTTTCTTATCTGTTTTCACGGCTTTACTGACTGGCTTAATGTTGTTAAATGCATGACACTTCTTGAAACTACCAACCCAGCCCTTGCTGTCTGTAAAGGAAGTAAGCTCTGTATGATCTCTTTCTTAAGGTATTTGTATATTGCTAAGGTATTTGTAATTGCAGAGAAAGTTGTCTCCTGATTTCTTGGAAATCACATGCTGGGAAAAATTGTGCATGAACCAATACAACCTCAGCATTATTACCCGGATATGATTCCCCATGTACTTGTGTCTGAACTAAATCACGTTGCTGAAACACCTGTGATAGCAGAAGAGCCCTTAGGTTTTGTTCTTTGAAAGACTTCAGGGAATACACTACCCCTACAATCCTACCACCGCTTTGGTATGCTTTTTTTTCCCCTAATTTCCTCAATCTTCTCTTCCTGTTTCTTTCTTTCTTTCTTTCTTTTTTTTTTTTTTCTGTACAATCAAGGAAAATATGCTTGATTTAGTTAAGGTTATGTTCAGTTTCATCCAGAAACCTAAAATAAAGTGGCTTAAACATAACGAACATTAAATTTTCTCACACACACAAAAAAAGATCCAGAAGTAAGACCACCTCATGAATGATCTAGGAACCAAGCCACAAATCACAGAATTAATGGTTGAGTAACACTGAATAGGCAGATATAAGGATATGTGGTAAATATAACTTGAGACCCAACAATTTAGTGGATTCATTGATGTCATTGCTGCAGCCGTGCACTGCTCACAGTGCAATGTGTTAGAATATCAGTGTTTAGCTATTCTTAAGGGTGAAGCTATCCAAAACAACACTTGTGCCTAATCAATGGATGTGGATAACCAGTGGAATGATGACACATGTTCAAATAAACTGGAAATTAATGTTCCCTAATAAGTCATAGTATGCTAAATATATATGTCACATGGGAAGCAGAATTGACAAAAGCAAGGTAAATAATAAAGTGGTCAAAAATATGCATCAATTCCAGAGTAGTTATAAAAATGCGACATTTTCCCAGGAAGTTTCAATATCCACAAAAGTATCAGTTCTCTACTCTTCTTCTAACCAGATGTCTTCATTTTTCAACTTATCCTGGGGATAAGTTAAAATTTTTAACTCCATTTTTTAACTTATTCATGTCCTCCCTTTCTACACTGCTAATTCTATAGGACATTTTACTGGCTCAGTTTGGGAACCCCCGCATCCTACCACTGTAGTTTCAGAAGCATATCCACCCTTGCTCTAAGCTTAAGGGACAGCGGGGGCCATATCATACCACTACTGCTGGGGAAAATACAGAACAGGTCATACATCAATTTGAAGAACAATAAATGTTGATTTGATGAAAGCAACTAATATCATTGTCAATATTGCTTTTAAGGCAACAGTTTGAGAGACTAGGGAAAATAACTCCTCATCAACTGAAGGGAAATGGAACACATCAAACAAAGAATTTGATGTTTGGGTTAAAACTTATGAAGCCAGAAATAACACCCATGGGTCCACTAGCTCAAAATTTAGATAATTTTTATCAGTTTAAAGCAAAAATAAAACATTATATAATGCAATAAAAATCAGTACGATATAGACAGGCCATAAACTATTTTTTATTTTTATTTTTTAAATATATTTTATTGATAATGCTATTACAGTTGTCCCATTTCTCCCTCATCATTCCCCTCCACCCTTCATACCCCCTCCCACCCACATTCCCCCCTTTAGTTCATGTCCACGTTTCATAAGTTCTTTAGCTTCTACTCTTCCCACACTATTCTTGCCCTCCCCCTGTCTATTTTCTACCTACTGTTTAAGCTACTTGTTCTCTGTACCTTTTCCCCCTCTCTCCTCCTCCCATTCCCCTATTGCTAACCCTCCATGTGATCTCCATTTCTGTGTTTCTGTTCCTGTTCTAGTGTTTGCTTAGTTTGCTTTTGTTTTAGGTGTGGTTGTTAATATCTGTGAGTTTGCTGTCTTTTTACTATCATATTTTTTATCTTCTTTTTCTTAGATAAGTCCCTTTAACATTTCATATAATAAAGGCTTGGTGATGATGAACTCCTTTAACTTGACCTCATCTGAGAAGCACTTTATCTTCCCTCCCATTCTAAATGAAAGTTTTGCTGGATAGAACAATCTTGGATGTAGGCCCTTGCTATTCATGACTTGGAATACTTCTTTCCAGCCCCTTCTTGCCTGGAAGGTCTCTTTTGAGAAATCAGCTGACAGTCTGATGGGGACTCCTTTGTAGGTGACTCTGCCCTTATCCCTTGCTGCTTCTAGAATTCTCTCCTTTATTTTGATCTTGGCTAATGTAATTATGATGTGCCTTGGTGTGTTCCTCCTTGGGTCCACCTTCTTTGGGACTCTCTGAGCTTCCTGGACTTCCTGGAAGTGTATTTCCTTTGCCAGATTGGGGAAGTTCTCCTTTATTATTTGTTCAAATAAGTTTTCCACTTGTTGCTCTTCCTCTCCCCCTTCTGGTGCCCCTATAATTTGGATGTTGGGACATTTAAAGATGTCCTGGAGATTCCTAAGCCTCTCCTCATTATTTTGAATCGTTGTTTCTTCATTCTTTTCTGTTTGGTTGTTTCTTTCTTCCTTCTGGTCCATTCCATTGATTTGAGTCAGTTTTCCTCCCATCACTATTGGTTCCCTGTGCGTTTACCTTCATTTCACTTATTGTAGCCTTCATTTGTTCATCTAATTTACGACCAAAATCAACCAATTCTGTGAGCATCCTGATCACCAGTGCTTTGAACTCTGCACAAGATAGGTTGGATATCTCTTGGTTGCTTAGATGAATTGGCTCTGGGGCTTTGATCTGTTCTCCTGTTTGATCCATTTTTTTGGGGGGGGGGGTTGGTCTGGTTGCAGCTGTTACGTAGTGAGGGCCAGAGCCTTAGGTGTTCCCCAGGGCGGGCCAGCCCAGTTGCTGGGTTGTGATGCTGTATGTGGGGGCGGGGTCCGAGAGGGAACAATGGCACTCGCTCTGTGCTCTCTCAGATTCCAGTCCCTTCCACCACTTTCCCCAAGCAAATTGGGCCCTTCTGGTGCTGATTTCCATGTGGGCGGGCTTGCGTATGTTCTAGAACCCTGTGGGTCTCTCCAACAAACTCTCCTGTGAGGCTGGGAGTCTCTCCTAGCACTTCAACCCCCACAAGTGTTTTCAATTGGTGCTTTTAGGCTTTATTTCCCAGCGCTGGAGCCCTGGGTTGTGCAGTCTGTCTCGCTGCCTGTTTTCACCTGGTTTATCTGCCAGTGAATGTGTGACTACCATCAGTCACCTTGTGCGCCTTGCTTGGTCTGCTTGCTGGCTCCCCACACCCATTAACTGCCACCTGTGCACCTGGGGTGTGCCAACTGCCACCTATGTGTCCAGGACCACTAGTCACTGCTTTTTCCTGCTGCGATCCCTCTCTGCTGGCCGCCAACTCCGCCCCTCTTACTGGTCTGGGTGAATTGTTGTTGGACTTCCATACAATTCAGTTTTCTATCTGTTCTGATTGTTCTTTTGATTCTAAATTTTTGTTGTCCTTAATTTTGGTTGTGAGAGGAGGCACAGTGTGTCCACCTACGCCTCCAACTTGGCTGGAAGTCCATAAACTAGTTTTTAAACAAAGCTAACAACAGAGTAGAAACATTGAAAATTAGTAATGTATTTAGAACTCAAAAGGGGTGATCTGTAAGCAGCTGGGTAAGCTAACCCTGTGTGGTAACCCTATCTTTGTATGTCATTACTTCACTAATTGTATGTTGCAACTGAGCTAGACAACAGTTATCTTCTGTCACTTTGTCTTGGGTAATAGTCAAACATAAGGACTTACCATGCCCTAAATATACACCCATCACTCTCCCATCAATAAAAAGTGCTGTGAGGTATAACATGGCAAGGAATCTTTTAAATTGTGTCTTGCAAGCTAAGGCTGCTTGTCAATTTGCCATACCACAATATTTCATTTGGGAAAAAATGTAGATGACCTAAATTTTCACTTAAGAGACTATAGTTCCACCAAATTTGAGGCCATCTTCTCCCCCAAGAGGAAATTTATATAAATTATAGCTCAGGAGAAAAAGAAATACATGCATGTGATGCACTGCTAAATCATTACAGCTTGTTCTAAAACATGATAATTAACTCAGACAGGCTCTTATGGACCACATCTTTTAGAAAAATCAGTGAAATCTGTTTTTCAGTGCTCCTAGTAAGAAAATGAAGTTATGCAGTTAAACATTATTACTGCCTATTATCAAGCTACTTCTTTTGTTTGTGCCCCTCCACAAATATAAAAAGGAAGCTTCTTCACTATACAGAGAGCTCTGAAACATTTTGCTGAAGTAATCTAAATACAAGATCACTGAGAAGTCAGAGCAAAGAATATCCATGTACTTAAGTGGATCTTAAGTAAAAAATTAATGGAACTATCTTGAAAAACTATTTTACTTGAGGTCCCTCTTGGCATTCTGAATCCTATTGCTTTATGAAAATAATTAATTCAGGTATGGTAAAACAGTGTTTTCTCAACCTTTTGTTAAAAATAATTTTAAAGTAAGGCTTAAATAGTATTCAAGTGAAAATATAGCCTTAAAAGCAAGTACTAGAACACTAGAAAGACTGAAAAAAACTAGGCATACAATTCAGGAAGACAGGCAGAGTATATAAAATAACCCCAAAGACAACAGAAGAAAGGAATCAATAAATACAAAAGGAGAACTTAATGAAATAGACTTGACAAAAAACATAGACTTGGCTACATTGAAAGGTTTGTTCATTAAAAACTCTCTAAAATAGATAAATAGGATCAAGAAGAAAGAGAAGATAATACAGACAAAAGCAAGAACAAGTAAGGGATATAACTACAGGTACAGAGATTTTTAATGTTATAAGAAAATACTTTGTATATCTTTACCAATGCACTGGGAAATTTAGATAAAATTACCCAGAAAAATGTATTGAACCAGTATATTGAATAAGCTCTACTTTTTGGGGATGACAGACTAAAATAGCTCATTTTTTTCTACATAGCCAAGGTTTGCTGACAGATCCCATAGTTCCTCTTGTCTTAGTCGGAGTCCTATCTATTTTCAATGTTTGACTTTTTGTGCAATTCAAGTCCCTCACCTCCACCAGATAACATATGACATAAGCTTGGAAACCTGCAGTAAAAAAAAAGTAGGGAGGCTTCCGGCTAAGTTGGCAATATAGGCCGACATGGCTTTCCTCTCTCACAACCACTTCAAAATTACAACTGAAATATAGAACAACCATTGCTTAGGAACGTCAGAAATCGAGCTGAATGGAAGTCTGACAATGACAGAACTGAAGAAACCACATCCATCTAGACTGGTAGGAGGGGTGCAGATGTGGAATGGACTGGCCCTACACCTACGTGGATAAAAATTCAAGAGGGCTATATCAGGAGCAAGGAGTCCCAGACCCACACCAGGCTCCCCAGGCCAGGTTTCCAGTGCCAGGAAGATAAGTCCCCACAATGCCTGGCTGTGAAAACCAGCAGGGATTGAATCAGTGGAGAAAGCTGCTGCAGCCCTAAGCAGCTCCTCTTGAGGAACCCACACACAGACCCACCTACTCTGACTCTCTCCCTCTGAGTTCCAGCACCAAGGTGGCAGCTTAAAGGGCACCAGTGGCATACAGGGAGAAACTGAAGTGTCTGGCATCAAGGTGAACAAAGGCCATTGTCCCGTTGCTGAGCCCTCCCTCCCACAGAGCCAGCAGGCTTGTGGCATATCTGAGACTCCATCAACCTGGCTAACACTGTGTGACCCACCTTGGAGATCCACAGAGGCTCTACCCGACCCAATTTATGGGCCCACCCACCCTGCTTTTCCATATCAATGGCTGGTCTTGGTTCCTAAATCCTGTCAAATAAACAGCTGGCTTCAGTGAGCCCTAGCAGCAGCCAACTTAGAGTCACAGTGTGGCTTCACCTGGGAATCTCCAAACCCAGCACAAGTAACAGCCATCTCAGATTGCTTTACAGCTCAGGCAGGGTGGCCCCAGGCAAAAGGCAAGTAGAGGCTGGCCTTGGCCTGTACCACCCAGGAAACCCCAGGGCCACCACAGCCAGTGCACAGGTACATACTGCATCTGAGCACCACCACCCTGCCCATGCACAGCAGATCCTCCACAGAGGGTGGAAGTTGGTGGTCAGTTGTCACAGCTAGTCCTTGGGTCTGGGTGAATCCCTCCCATTGAACTGCTAATAGGAACCAAGGCTCAGCTACAAGAGGAAGGTGTACTCAGCCCACCCAAAGGGCACACCTCAAGTACTGAGCTTGTGTGATAGGGAAGGCTGTGCCACTGGACCCTACAGGACACATACCGTATTAGGCCATACTACCAAGACATGGAGTCAAAGGAGCTCTACCTAAAACACAGAAACAAACACAGGGAGGATGCCAGAATGAGGAGACAAAGAAACATGGCCCAAATGAAAGAACAGAGCAAAACTCCAGAAAAAGAGCTAAATGAAATGGAGATAAGTAGCCTATCAGACACAGAGTTCAAAGCACTGGTTATGAGAATGCTCAAGGAACTTAGTGAGGATCTTGGCAGCAGAAAAAAGACCCAGTCAGAAACAAAGGATACACTAATTAAAATTAAGAACAATTTACAAGGAAACAACAGTAGAATGGATGAAGCTGTGGATCAAATCAATGATTTGGAACATAAGGAAGCAAAAAATAACCATGCAAAACAACAAGAAGAAAAAAGAATTAAAAAAATAAGGATAGTATAAACAGCCTCTGGGACAACTTCAATAGGTCCAACATTTACATCATAGGGATGCCGGAAGGAGAACGGAAAGAGCAAGAAATTGGAAATCTATCTGAAAAAAATAGTTAAAGAAAACTTCCCTATTTTGGTGAAGAAAATAGACATACAAATCCAGGAAGTGCAGAGATTCCTGATTATGATGGATGCAAAGAGGTCCACCCCAAGACACATCATTAGTAAAAGGCCAAATGTTAAAGATAAAGAGGGACTCTTAAAAGCAAGAAATAAGAAGTTAGTTACCAGTAGGTTTCAGATAGGATGGGGGAGGGGGAGAAAGAGTGAAGAGGTGAGGGGATTAAGCAGTACAAACAGGTAGTTACAGAATAGTCATGGGGATGTAAAGTGCAGTACAGGAAATGGAGATTCCAAAGAACTTATAGGCATTACCCAGGGACATGAACAATGGTAGGGGGATTGCCTGAGGGAGTAGGGGGTAATGGGTGGAGGGGGCAAAGGAGGAAAAATCAGGATAACTGATTTTTAGCATAATCAATAAGGTAGAATTTTTAAAAATTAAGAAAAAAAGAGAGGTAGGGTGGAATTTATCTCCTCATTCCAACTCCTCTCTCACTGGATGGTTGTTATTTGTACTTCTTGTTTACCCATCCTCCTCTCCAAGTCAGGTAGCAGAGTTGTGGGTAAAGTCTTATACGCAGAAGCAGCTGTCATCTGGCCTCAGGTCATGTTTCCATTTTTGTGCTTTCTCTGATGGTGTGTTTGGTACAGTCTTACACCCCTGACCCTAGGGCATCTCTGATCAGCAAGCCCCTATTTGTAACCCACCATCAACTCCTGCATTCTAGAGATTTATTGGACATAGACCCTTCCTATTGGAGCCATAGCCCTCCTCCCAGCCCTCCTTTTGTGGTCATGGCCTTAGCAAGGTGACTCAACACCAGAGACTGGGCCCTGCCCAATTCTAGAAGTGTAGTCTGCTTCTAATGAAGCCTTGTCTCTTCTCTGTCACCCCAGTGGTTCTAGCAGGTCTTAGCTGTGTCATCTGGATGCTGCAGACTCAGGACAAGCTTCTGGAGTTGTTCTTTGAAATCTCCTCATTTGGTTGGAGGTAAGGGGAGGAAACCCCTCAGCATTCCTCCACCTGGGGAACACATAGCACATTGACAATTGTCACCAGGGAAACCTCCTCCCTGACCTCTCTCAAAAAATGTCCTGACTCCCACTAAAACCCCTAAAATATTCGATAAAATGTGATAATTTCCCTTTCAAATGTCCAGCTAAGTAACTTTTTCTTGTCAACCTTTTCTCTTAGGATGCATGCAGCCTTCTGAGGGTCCTGGCTTTACAGGCCTCGGCTGCAGTGCTCCACCTGTGCAAACCAAGAAATCCCAGCTCCCGCATCATTCTGATGATCCAGCTTCACTCTGTTTTGCCCCTGAGCATTTCCTCTTCTTTCACTTCTATAATGCAGCCTAGCGCCCAGAACACCGTGTTGGTGGAGTTGGGAAATAGTTGAGGTGTGTGTGGAACTGGGGGGATGATGTTGGAGAAGGGGATCAGGAAAACACCTAACTTCCAGGGTGAATATGAATAAGGGAAATGCAATTTTATTATTGTTACTGTTTGTCTACTGAATTCCTGGGCAAATGTGACCTGAATCAACACAGATCATATGTAGAAATGTAGAAAAAATAAAGAAACACTGCATACCCATTATAGCATTACCCAAAGTTAACTATTCTTATTGTGAAATTCAAATGTCATAATTAATTTGCTCAATTTCTTGTTACAAAAGCCAAAGTCTAGGGTGAGTCATCATTTATAAATAATCATAAACAGCTAAGAACTGAAGTTGTTATAAGACATTTATAATGTTGCCAACTGGTAAAGGAAGGGTGGGAAGTGGAGGGCCAGAGGGCAAATGAAAGGTAATCATGGCTTCACTTGGCAGTCAGCTGCTTAAACTTTTGAGTTTTAGCTGGGTTCTTAAAGGAGAGCATTTCAGTAGCACATATAACATCTTTCCAAGTAAATGCCAGTGTTTTATGATGCATTACCCCTTTTGCTTATTTCAGGTATAATTATACCAATACCACTTTTATGTCTTCAATTAATTACTCAAGTAATTAAAAGAGAAGAACCTATCTAAAAGAGAAGAACATCCAATGCCCCTATTGTAAGTTCTCATCAGCAACAAGATATACAAACCCAAATGAACCACTTAATCCAAAGAAGTTAGTATGTTTCCCAAGCACCATACAGAAAGACAAGTACAAAATCCCATTTGTTCACCAGTGGATTCTAGTTTTTTGTTTAATTATTGATTTGAGAGAGAGAGAGAGAGGACAGGAGGGAGAGAGAAACATGGATTTGCTGTTCCCCCCGCCCATGCACCCATCGGTTGTTTCCTGCATGTGCTCAGAATGGAGATCTAGCCACAACCCTGTTCCATGGGGAGGATGCTCCCACCAGCTGGGCCACCCAGCCAGGGCTGGATTCTAGTTTTAAAACATCCTTGCTGTAGGTGCTCTCCCTCCCAGGTGCACCTCAGCACATTTTCCCTCCCTCTCCCCCTCTTCTTCCCTCCCCAGGAGTGTTACCTTTACTTTCCTCTCTCCTAAGCTCCAAAAGCCCCTTCCTTTCCCTCTGTAACTGGTTTCCTGAGCCCATTCTTCTACCACTCAATTTTTCTACCCCTGTGACTTTCTAAATAAACGTTCTGTTATAAAAAAAAACTGTTGCTATACATTGTGGTACTGTTAGAAACTTGTTCCAACTGACAACACCAAAGGCTGACAGAAGTGTGGAAAAATAGGAACTTTAATTCATGGTTGATTAGAATGCAGAATGGTACAGCCACCCTGAAAGACCATTTGCCAATTTATTACAAAGTTAATTACAGTCCACCATATTATCCAATAATCATGCTCCTATGTATTTTTTCAGATGAATTTAAAACACGTTCACACAAAAACCTGTACACAAATGTTTATAGCAGTTTTATTCAAAATTGCCTAAGATTGGAAACAACCAAGATATCATAAGTGAAGGAATAAGTGAAGGAATAAACAAAACTGTGGCACATCTGCATTAGACGCGGCTCTTCAGAGATATACAACCAATAGGACATACATGTAGATATATCCTATGGAGAACCAGGGGAGGCGATGGTGTAAGTTCCAGTCTGAAACAGAAAACATTGATGCCTCAGCTTGGAGACCCTCAGGCAGAAAAAGTGAATTCTCTTTTGCTCAGTCTTTTATTTTATCCTGGCATTTATGGATCCAATGAGGCTTGCCTGCAATAGGGAAGGTTACGGACTTTACTCAGTCTATAAACACCCTCACAGACACACCCAGAATCATGTCTAACTAAGTATCTGATACCCCATGGTCCAGTCAAGTTAATGCATAAAATGAACCTTCACAACATCCACACAGTGGAATATCATTCAGCAATAAAAAGAAGTGAGCTACTAAGCCACACAAAGACAGAAAACTTACAGTAAATGCATATTGTAAGTGAAGGAAGCCAATCTGAAAAAACTACATATCAATTGATTTCAGCTCTATGAGATTCCGGAAAAGGAAAACCTAGAGGCAGGAAAAACATCAGTGGTTGCCAGGGATTTGTGGGGGAGGCAGTAATGAATGGGTGGAGCAGGACCAGGAGCAGGAGGGATTTTTAGGGCAATGAAACTACTCCATTTGATCCTATAATGATGGATATATGGCATTATGCATCCACCAAAACTCAGAACTCTGCAACACAAAGAGTGAATGAATCCTGATGTAAACTATGAACTTCAAGTAATAATGCTAACCTGAAAATAAAAGACAAAATGAAGAGGCTACAGGCATTTACTGGAGATTCAAAAGAATTTGGGAAGCTCTCTTCAGGCAGAAGCCTAAATAGTTTTTAATTTGTTGGTGAAGGTAGAGAGGTATTTATGAGAAAGGGAAGGGGAATAATTATGTGAACAGAAGAAAGGGATTTCTATGGGTTCAGATAAGCTGAACAGGGGTGTTGGTGCTAAAGAATGTTTTACATTTTCAGTCCCTTAGTCATATCTGCTTTTCTGTTAGCTTTGCAAATAGTTGTTTGGAATACTATGCTTCCTTAAGTCCAGTTCAAAAGTTATTTTGGCCATTTTTAACATTCCAGAGATTGGAGGAGTAAGACATGCAAGGCCATTCCTCTGGGATGGAAGCTCTGACTCCATTTTGAAATGGCTTGCTTAATATTACTTTTTACAATAACGATGTGTCAACATGGCTTCATCAATTATCACAAACATACCACATCAATTCAAGATGTTCATAATAGGAGAAACTGTGGGCAGAGAGGATATATATGAACTCTATGGACTTTCTGCTCAATTGTTTTGGTAAATCTATACCTGTCCTAAAAATGAAACCTATTAGTTGACAAACAAACAAATGAACAAACAAACAAACAAAAAACTGGCTTTATACAGCCAGATGTATCCTTGTTGTGATATTGCCATTTGTCTGAATCCTTTTGTAGCCTGCAGGATGTCTTAGATTTGATATTTTATTTTGAGCTTTTAAAATTTTTATATTCACATATGTAGTTATTTTTCCAAAGTATAGCTGTCTTACCTAGGGGCCTTGAATTTCTTACCTAGGGGCCTTGAATTCAGAGGCTTTTTCTGTCTCAGGTATAAAATGGCCAGACGCAGCTTGACCGTAAACATCCAAGTTTTTCTGTTAAGCCATAGTCCCCCGTATGGATTCTCTCTTCCCTTTTGGTGAGTTTTTATTTCCTGCCAGCCAGCTTTAGATGAATGAATTTAAATCACACCATATAGAGGAAAAGTCAACTAGGACAAAGTGACCCAGAAGAAGGACCGGGAACTGGGAAAGAGTTTTGTTTAGGGTACTTAGAAACCTCAAAACCATCGGGTTTTGGTTAGGTAGTCATAACTTCTGCTTTGGCTTCTATACACCCAGCTCCCAATAAGGACACCTCAACCCTAGAGTTATTTTTGCATCAGCTTCTGTACCTCCTGCTTTTGCCACGTAGGATAGGGCATCCAGAGAGCATAAAAGCCCTGCTCGGCCAAGGTTCGGGGCTCAGAATTTGGGGTTTGTACTCCTCTGAGCCTGTGCATGTTAATAAAGGGTCGTGCTCCGCCATCCAACTGCGTGTTGAGTCATTTCTTCTGTAACAACCATAGATTTATGGGATTTTACAAAAGGTAAGAAATATCAATCTAACTTCAAGAAACAAAACATTTAACAAATCCAGACTCAAGATGTTGGTACTGACGGACAGAGAATTTTAAATAACCATAATTAAAATATTGAAAGATCTGGTGGGATAAATGGACAATGAGCATTAACAGAAGGGAAATTCATCAGAAAGACAGATGCAATGAAACAGTCACATGGAAATGCTAGAAATAATAAACCTGAGACTAGAGATGAAAAATTTCCTCAGTGAGTTCATAGCAGCCTGGAAACAACAGAAGAAAGAATCAGTGGACTTGAAAATAAGCCAATACGAAACACTAACATAAATCCAACTGGAGTCCCAGAAGAAGAGTGAGAGGGTAGTAGCAAAATGTTCGAAGTGATGATGGCCAAACATTTTCTAAAACTAACGATAAAATACAAGGTAGAGATTCAAGAAAAAAAAAGAAACCCTAAAAACAGCATTGTCAAACTGCTGAGAACCAAAGTTAATGGAAAAATCTTGAAGGCGATCAGATGGGGAACAACGTTGCAAGTAGAACTGCACCACAGCCTGGCGTGAGGCAAGCAGTGGTTGTGACTGGCAGCCTGGCCGATACTGGGTTTCTCATCTTTGTCCACATGCTACAAAAACAGAAAAACTCATGTGGACTTATTCTGGGATCTTTGAGTTTGGACCTCCCCCAGGGTTTACCCCTTAATGGTCTCACTGCATCGTTTGTGAATCCCAGGGCCTTGGCTTACAACAACAAAATCATGGTTCCCCCAAGCCCAGGTTTTGCTGGCTCTGAAATGTGGGATGAGAGACTGAGGTCTGTTTCTGTAAGTTGAGTTTACACATGCTTTCCAGGATTCCAGTTTAAGGTTCTGTGAGCCCTAAGAAGAAATTGATCTGCTGACATGGATTCTCCACGTGATCAACAGAGGCTCAGATTTTATGGATAATAACAGTCCAGCAGTCATTTGCTGACAGGGGCTCCTCTCATACTGTGTATTCAGGGGAAGAACTTCAGGTTGAGTTTCCCCCCACTATACCTTATTGGGAAATGCCCTGCCTGGTTTCAGAAGCTGTAACCCCTCCATGGCTAGGGCTGAGTAAGTGACCTTGGGACCGTAAGCCACTAAGGAGACAAGGCTTATCCCCCTGGCAGGGGCGATGCTTCTGCTCCTTTTTCTTCACACTGCCTGGCCCCCAATGCTTGGTCAGTTAGCCAGTGATGGGTAAGATTCCCCAAGGGGGGAACGACCTAAGATAGGCATGATCACATGGAGGCCCCAAGGAAGGACTTGGGGGGCCACAGCAAAAGGAGGTGATGGACCCTCAGCTTTGACATAGCCTGAGTCCTCATTCTGTCTTCAAGAAGGCTCATAATCTCTTGGCTGCCTTACTTCCACTGCCTGACTTAAGCCTGAGACAATGCCCGTGGTGGGTGCTGCCCTGTGCTGGAAAGGGTGGGTTCCCTAGGGCGATCAGGCCTAAGAAAGAATGTGTAAAATCCTGTGAAACCTGCTTTGTTTAGAATGCTCTCAATTAAATAAGGATCCAAGCAAGAAGTGAGTTTGTTCCTCAAAGTTTCATTGCTCTTTAGTTCTCTGACCCTGACTCAAAATAGGCCCTCAGAGTTCTTTGTTATCTATTGTTTGATCCTTACTGCCTGACAATGATTAATGAGCCTGTATTCCTATGCAAAATGACCCAATAAAAAGCCATTGAGGAAAAGGCTTTTGGCCCTTCTCCTTTGAGAGATCAGCCATCTTTCCTCCCCAAGCAGATCATGTCTTGGTAGACTTATTCTCACCCTTGGCAGCCTGGGGATGGGGGGCCTATGGGCGGAGCCCCCCCATAATACCTTGCTTGTTCAAACTGGCTGAGTCAAACCCTATAGGGAAACCCTGGTTTTGTCTTTCCACCAATGGACTGAGACCTGCCATGTCCAAAGGGAACTACACAGATTGTATCCTTGTTTGCATTTACACTGAGCAATCAGAACTGTACAATTTGGAAACCTCATCTGAATAAAATTAGGGACCTGGGCGGGAACTTTCCCTAAAAGATGGCCTCCTTTTTGTCTCGGTGGAACACAATTTAGGTTGCTGTCTAAATCTGTGTCTCCAAGGTTGTGCTCCTTTTGCTCAAGTAAATGCTTTTCATTCTTTAAGTCTAAAGCTAATTTTGGTTTAATACTCTTGGTGACAGTTGGTAGTTTCCTCCAACTTAACTAGAGGAAATATCAATGGACACGGTTGTCCACCAGAGGGTGAAATAAGTCCTGACTTAAAATGAGATCAAACCAGATTCTTGCACAAATGTGTTAGCACATTAGGGAAAAAAGTAATGAATAAACTGTAAAATAACCCAAATTTCATGAATTTTCATATTACCTTTTGGTTTGTGCTAGGGTTGGAACATATTTAATATTTTTCTAAAAATGTACATTAATAGGAACAAATTAAGCAAATGTAAGACAAAAATTATTGTTAGATATTTTAGAATGATAAAAGGATAAATCCATCAAGAAATTATAATAATTATAAATATATAAGCACCTTAAAGAAAGTCCCAAAACATATGAAGCAAAACTAATAGAACTTAAGGGAGAAACAGGCAATTCAAAAACAATAATTAGGAGATTCAATACCTAACTTTCAATAATATACAGAACAACTAGATAAGATGCCAACAGGGAACTGGAAGACTTTAACATTGTATGCCACCTAAACTTAATAGACATATATAAAACACTCAGTACAATAGTAGAATACAAAGCCTCAAGTATACGTGGAATATTCTCTAAGAGAGATGCATGTTAGATCGTATAGAATGAATTCAATAATGAAAAATTTTGGAAAAATTTTGAAAATATGTGGAAATGAAGTAACACATTTAGAAATAACCAATGGTTCAAAGAAGAAAACACAAAGGAAAGTAGAAAGAATAACATACCAAAAGTTAATGCAGCAAAAACATTGCTTAGAAGGAAACTTACAATTCACCTATATTAAAAAAAGTAAGATCTCAAGTTAATAACCTACTCTTTCATGATACTAGAAAAATATAACAGCGAGATATACCCAAAGCAAGAAGCAGGAAGAAAATAATAAAAACCAGAGGAGAAATAAATGAAATAGAAAATAGAAAAAATAGATACAATCCACAAAACCAAAAGTTGTTTCCTTAAAAAGATCAACAAAATTGACAAGCTTTCAGCTAGACCAGCCAAAAGAGGAAAGAGGAATACATAAAGAAAACTCAACTACTAAAATGAAGAATACAAGAGGAAACATTACTACCACATTAGAAAAATAAAAAAGGAAAAGAAATAAGAGAATGCTTATGGCAGTTGTATGAAAACAAATCAGATAACCTAGATGATATGGACACATTTCAAAAAGACATAAACTGTCAAAACTGACTGAAGAAGAAATAAAATATTTGAGTAGGCCTATAACAAGAAAAAATATTGAAGTTGAAATTTAAAAAAAATTCTATAAAGAAAAGCTCAGAACCAGATAGCTTCACTGATGAATTCTACTGACAAATATTTAAATAAGAAATAACATCAATCCTTCACAATTTCTCCAAATATTAGAAAAAGAGGGATCACTTCCCAACTCATTCTTTGGACCATATTATCTGATACCAAAATCAGGTAAAGACATGATAACTAAAATAAACTACAGATCAAGATGTAAAAATTCTCACCAAATACTAGTAAACTGAATATAGCAACACATAAAAAGCACTGTACACCATTATCAAGTGATTTATCACAAGAATGCAAAGGTGATTTAGTAGACAAAAATCAACCCATGAAATATGCCATATTAATACAATAAGGATAAAAACAACATATTTATATCAGTAGATGCAGAAAAACTATTTAGCAAAAGCCCAATACCTTTCATGATAAACACACACACACACACACACACACACCTTCTATTTCTAGTTTTTTAGAAATAGAAGGATACTACCAAAACATGATTAAGTGCATATATAAACAACCCAAAGCTAACATGATACCTAATGGTGAAAGACTAAAACTTTCCCCCCAAGATCAGGAACTGTGGGGGGGGGGCTCTGCCCACAGAGCCCCCCATCCACCATGGATGAGAATAAGTCTACCAAGACATGATCTGCTTGGGGAGGAGAGATGGCCGATCTCTCAAAGGAGAAGGGCCAAGAGCCTTTTCCTCAATGGCTTTTATTAGGTTTGTTTTACACAGGAGTACAGATAAAGCTCATTAATCATTTTTAGGCAGTAAGGATCAAACAATAGATAACATATAAAGAACTCTGAGGGCTTATTCTGAGTCAGGGTCTGTCAGCTAAAGGGCAACAACACTTTGGGAAGCAAACTCATTTCCTGCTCGGACCCTTATCATTTAATTGAGAGCATTCTCAGCGAAGCAGATTTCACAAGATTTTATATATTTTTATTACACTGGATCACCTGGGGAACCCACCCTATCCAGCAGAGAATTGCACCACCCTCTGTCATTGTTTCAGGCTTAAATCAGGCAGAGTCAAAAAGGCAGCCAAGAGATTAGGAGACTTCTGGCAGACAGAATGAGGACTCAGGCTATGTCAGGATAGCCGAGGGGTGAGGATCCATCACCCCCTTTTGCTGTAGCCCACCAAGTCCTTCCTTGGGGCCTCCACGTGATCATGCCTGTCATAGGTCGTTCCCCCTTGGGGAATCTTACCTGTTGTTGGCTAACCAATAAAGTATTGGGGACCAGTTATGGACGAAGTAAAAGTGGCAGAAGCGGCACTCCTGCCAGGGAGACAAGCTTTGTCTCCTTAGTGGCTTATAGTCTGAAGGTCACTCACTCAGCCACAGGGGAGTTACAGCTCCTGCAACCAGGCAGGGCGGCTCCCAACAAGGAACAAGACAAAGACATCTGGTCTTGCCACCTCTATTTAACAATGTACTGGAAGTAATATTCTGGGAAGTTGGGCAAGAAAAAGAAATAAAAGACATATATATTTGAAAGGAAAACTCTCTATATTAGAATATATGTTCATTTTGTATATTGGAACTTTTCAAGAATCCACATACAATCCTTAGAGATAATCAAAATGTTCAGCAAACTTACAGAATGAAAAATTAATATCTAAAAATCAGTTTATTTCTTCTATATACTAGCAATGAGAAATCTGCAAATGAAATTAAGAAAACAATTCTCTGTGAATAGCATCAGTAAAAGTAAAATATATTGGAAAAAAAATTTAACAAAAAAGTGTGAGACTTGTATACTGAAAACCCCAAAACATCATTGAAAGAAATTAAATCAGACCTAAATAAATGCAAAGGCATCCCATGTTCATGGATCAGAAAATTTAATATTATTAAAATCATAATATTCTCCAAATGAATCTACACAGTGAATGCAATCCCTATCAAAATTCCAGCTTCCTGTTTTTTTGCAGAAATTTACAACTCAATTCTAAACTTCATATGGAAATGTAAGAGATCCAGAATATACAAAACAATCTTTAAAAAGAACAAAGTGGGAGGACTCATATTTCCTGATTTCAAAACTTACTACAAGCCTACAGTACTCAAGACTTTGTGGTGCTCTCATGAGACTAGATATGTCGATCAATGGAAAATAGAATTGAGAGTCCAAAAATAACCCCTTACATGTACAGTTAATTGATTTTTAACAAGGATGCCAAAAATGAAATAAGCATTCTTTTCCACAAATGCTGCTGAGACAACTGGATATCCACATGCAAAAGAGTAAAGCTGAACACCCTACTTCGTACCATATACAAAAAGTAACAAAATTGATGAAAGGCCTAAATGCAAAACTATAAATCCTTTAGGAGAAAACATAAGTGTTAAGTCTTCATGACATTGGATTAGTCAATGGTTCTTAGATATGTAACACCAAAAGTATAAGTAACCAACAAAAAGTTAGATAAATTGGACTTCTATCAAAATGAAAATCTTTTGTGTAGCCTAAGACATTATCAAGAAAGTGAAAAGGAGACCCATGGAATGGGAGGAAATATTTGAAAATTATATTTGATAAGGGTATAGTATCCATAATATGGAAAGAACTCTTCAACTGAACAATAAAAAAACAAATAACCCTGTTAAAAAATGAGCAAAAGATTTAATAGATATTCTCTAAAGAAGATTTACAAAAGTCCAATAATCACATAAAAAGATGTTTAACATCATTAGTCATTACAAAAAATGCAAATTAAAGCCATAATGTGCCATACCCACTAAAATGGCTATAATAAAAAAAAAACAAAACAGACAATTGTAAGTGTGGACATGGAGGAATTGGAACCCTTATACATCACTGGTGGGAGTGTAAAATGGTGCAGTCACTTTAGAAACCAGTCTGGCAGTTCTTCAAAAAATTAAATATAGTTACAATTTGACCTAGTAAATCCACTCTTAGCTATATAATCAGGGAATTTAAAACATATGCTCATATAAAAACTTGAACATGAATATTCACAGCAATACTATTTATAAGTAAAAAATGGGAAGAGGCTCAGCTCTCTTGCTCTCCCCTGGCTGCTCTCTCCTTTTTCTAACTTCCTGAGCTGTCATAACCTGTTGGTGAGCTTGAGTTGGCCCAGTGAGTCCAATGAACAATTGCTCTGTCTCTCTCTCTCTCTCTCTCTCTCTTTTTTTTTTTTTTTTTGCTGTTGAGCTTTCTGGCCTAAGTTCCAGAAGGTTCAGATTAAGGTGAGATCATAAAAAGCAAAGAAGCACTTAGCCTTCTTTGATTCTAA
>PVKU01006564.1:0-101576 GCA_004027475.1 Anoura caudifer
AACTTGACCTTATCTGAGAAGCACTTTATCTTCCCTTCCATTCTAAATGACAGCTTTGCTGGATAGAGCAATCTTGGATGTAGGTCCTTGACTTTCATGACTTGGAATACTTCTTTCCAGCCCCTTCTTGCTTGTAAATTCTCTTTTGAGAAATCAGCCGACAGTCTGATGGGAACTCCTCTGTAGGTGACTCTGCTTTTATCCCTTGCTGCTTCTAGAATTCTCTCCTTCATTTTAATCTTGGCTAATGTAATTATGGTGTGCCTTGGTGTGTTCCTCCTTGGGTCCAACTTCTTTGGGACTCCCTGAGTTTCCTAGACTTCCTGGAAGTCTATTTCCTTTGCCAGATTGGGGTAGTTCTCCTTTATTATTTGTTCAGATAAGTTTTCCACTTGTTGCTCTTCCTCTTCCCCTTCTGGTATCCCTATAATTCGGATGTTGGGACATTTACAGATGTCCTGGAGGTTCCTAAGCCTCTCCTCATTTTTTTGAATTCTTGTTTCTTCCTTGTTTTCTGTTTGGTTGTTTCTTTCTTCCTTCTGGTCCACTCCATTGAATTGAGTCCCAGTTTTCCTCCCATCACTATTGGTTTCCTGTGCATTTTTTTCACTTCACTTATTGTAGCCTTCATTTGTTCATCTAATTTGTGACCAAAATCAACCAGTTCTGTGAGCTTCCTAATCACCAGTGCTTTGAACTGTGCTTCTGATAGGTTGGCTACCAGTGCTTTGAGCTCTGCATCTGATAGGTTGACCACCTCCTGGTCACTCAGGGGCCCCAGTCTGTTCTCCCTTTTGAGCCATCCTTGGTATTGTTTTTTTTGTTGTTGCTTGGTTTCTTTTGTTTGTTTGTTTGTTTTTGTTTGGTCAAGGCTATTACATAGTGAGGGGCAGAGCCTTAGGTGTTCACCAGGGTGGGGCAGCCCAGTCCCTGGGTTGTGATGCTGGATGTGGGGGCGGGGTCCGAGAGGGAACAAGGGCGCTTGCTCCACACTCTCTCGTGGATTCCAGTCCCTTTAGCCACTTTCCCCTAGCAAATTTGGCCCTTCTGGTGCTGATTTCCATGTGGGTGGGCCTGCGCACACTCCAGGACCCCGTGGGTCTTCCCAACAAACTCTCCTGTGAGGCTGGGACTCCCTCCCAGCACCTCAGCCCCTACAAGTTTTTTCAGTGGGTGCTTCTAGGCTTCACTTCCTGGCACTGGGATCCTGCATCACGCAGTCTGTCTTGCTGCCCGTTTTCACCTGGTTTATCTGTGCGCAAATGTGTGTCCGCGTTCAGCCACCTTGTGTGCCTCACTTGGCTTCCTCGCATTCGGCAACCATCAACCACTGCCTGTGCACCTGGGGTGACTGTGGGCCCGGACCACCAGCCTTGACCCTACCCTACTCCACCCTTCTTACTGGTCTGGGTGAATTGTTGCCAACTCCTGTACAATTCAATTTTCTCTATGTCCTGGTTGGGGGGTTTTTTTGGTTCTGTACTTTTGTTGCCCTTAATCTTGGTTGTGAGAGGAGGCACAGAGTGTCCACCTACGCCTTATGTGGGCCAGAAGTCTTCCCATTACAGGTTTCTTACTGGTAATGAATACCCTTTGTTTCCTTGCATCTGAGAATCTTTATTTTACCTTCATTTCTCAAGACAATTTTCACTGGATATAGAATTCTAATATAGAATTTTTGTAGCATATTAAAAATGGCTCACTTCCTTCTGGCTGCCATGGGTTCCAATATAAAATATATAGTTATTTGAGTCAGTATTGTCTACATGTAAAAAGTGCTGGGCTGCATTCAAGATTTTTGTATTTATCTTTAATTTCAGTAGTTTCATTATAATGTGTCTGCATGTGGATTTTTGAGTTTATCCCATTTCTAAATTCCTGAACCTCCGTCTTGTTTTTGTAAATTTATTTCTTTTACCAAGTCAGGAAAGTTTCCAGTTATTTTTCTTCAGACATGTTTTTCTGTACCACTTATTTTTCTCCTCTTTCTGTGATTCAGATGACACCTTTATGAGACCTTTTGACATTGTCCCATGGGACTCTGAGGTTCTGTTCATTTAAAAAAAAAAAAAAAAAACCTAAGTTTCTCTGTTTATCAGAGAGCTTAGTCTTTCATGACCTATCTTGAAGTTTCCTGTTTTTTACTCTGTCACTCCATTCTCCTATTCAGACCATCTACTGAATTTGGGGATTCAATCATAAATCCTAAATCATTCAATCATTGATTGTTGTACTATTCAATCCTAAAATTTTCATTTGATACATATTTGTATATTCTCACTCTGCTAAGACTTTCATTCTTTCTATTCATTATACAAGTGTATGTATTTGCCTGTTAAAACACAGTTATAATAGCTGTTTCAATGCCTTTAAATGATAAATACAACTCTGTCATCTTGTTTTTGGTATCTTTTGATTGTTTTTTCCTTTAAGTGTTAAGAAATACTTATCTTGTGATTATCATATGATTCTTCATATGCCAAGTAATGTTGACTAATGTCCTGGACATATTGAATATTGTGTTATGAGATTCTGATTCATTTGAATCATAAGTAAGTTGGTTTTCTTTTAGTAGGGATTGACCTATAGCAGTTTAAGGTAAAAGCTCTGATCTACTTTATTGCATTATTTCCAACATCAGTGTAGTTTTTAATGCATTTGCAGTACCGTTTGAATCAGTTGGTGGGTCCACTCTCTAGTAGCCATTCTGGTCCTAGACAGTGGTCTACATTCTAGCTCAGTTTTTAAACCTTTAATATCCTATTCAGTGTCAGATCCCTGCATGTTCAGCTTGGAGATGAGCACAAGAATCCATTCACAACATCACAGGATTAGTCTTTTTCTCTCGAGCTCCCTACTCTCTGTACTGTCCCTGATATTTCTGGCTCCCTGGAGCATCCTTTCCACATCCTCTAGTCCACAGCATGGGCTTTAGTTCCATGCATTTTTCCACATGCCTGAGTTATTCAGTCTAGAAAAACATCCTGCAGGACCTTAATTTTACAGCTTCCAGTGTTCTTTCCTCTGTACAAGTCACTTTGATGTCCCCCTGACTATGTATAACAAATACCTGATCCTTTAACCTTCACTTGGTCTTTTGGTCTCTAATGAATAGCTATTATACAGAACACCCACTTAATGAAAAATGCTCACTGCCTGTTGGATCTTTTTATCATCTGAAATTTAGAACTTGAAGACAATCTCAGTTTCTACTTGCTATCAAATCGTGATGATCTATCAATAATTCATTCTGTCAAAATTTTTATCCTAGAACAGGAACTATATACACACACATTATTCACACACACACACATACTATTCACATATACACACTGTATGCACACATGCACACTATTTATACACTCACCCTGTACACACACACACACACACACACACACACACACACACTGGCAAGCAAGTTGGAGAAGTTGGAGTGGTCTCTGTTTTCTACATTTTATCTGTAGAATTCTCTCATGTAACAGTAATCACATTTCTCTGGAAAATAAGAGACAGAAGCAGAATGCTATCTAATTAAAATGTTTACAACATTTCCCATGAGATATAAGTTACTGACATTTTCCAGAATGCAAGCCAAGAAAGACTTAAGATGGTACAGATGTACTGTGCAATCTACAATTGCCGTGAATGAAAACATGGCTTAGGCACAGTTCAGGAAATATGGATCAGATAACCTTTCTTCAGAACTTATAAATGAGAAGTTAGGCCTGTGAGAACTTACGGTAAGTTGAGCATCTCAGCTTTTCTCAAAATCAAGAATCCATTTTCTCTGCTTCATGGACCATTTTCCTTTTGAATAGTTTCTAACATCTGTATCTGAATCTGCCCCAATCATAGTTGCTTCATTTGATCTCCTTCTCCCAACTGTTCTTTTTTAGTTTTAGTCATTGATTCAAGAAAGAGACAGAAACACCATTTGTTTTTCTACCCATTTACACATTCATTGGTTGATCCTTGTCGTGTCTGTGCCCTGACCTGGGATCAAACCCACATACTTGGCATATGGGGATAACACTCCAACCAGGGCCCAACTGCTCTTATCTCTACCCAAATACTCTACTCTTTCCTCTGATTATCACACTCTGGTTTTCCAACATTATAACATTTCTAAGATGTGAACAAGAATGCTGGTTCCTCAATTTCGTCTAATATTACACATTCAAATGACAAATGTTTATTGAGGAAATACCTTTTCCCAAGCACCCTGAGAGAGAAAAAGATATGTCAATAATCAGTGTAGGTGAAACTCCTGTTCTCATCAAGCTTGTATTTTAGTTCAGAGAGTGGACAAAAAAGAACAGAAAATAAGCAATCGATATTACTTTCTATGGTGATGACCACCATGATAAAAATAAAACAAACTAAGGGGGCAGATAGTGATAACAGGGGAGTGATTTAGCTTTTGCATTCAATTCCTCAGACTGCAAATCTTCACTTCCTTTCTTCACAGGTTAGTACTGCTCTGGAGTTGGTTCTTCCCTATATGGAGGCCTTCATGAGACCACCAGATCCTCTGCTTATTTCCCACAGTTCTTTTACATTAGTCTAAACTGTTTGTAAGAGAATGATGGAGAATGTACTTTGTCACCTCAAGCCTAATTTCCTATTAGCAATGCAGATAGGTCTTTGAATTGTTATGTAGAGCATCATCAATTTCCCTTTTCTTACTCTTACCTTCAGATCATGCCTATATGATCTGGTCCTCTTCTAATAGGAACATCTATTTTTTTCTCCTTATAATTTTTCAAAATAAAATAACCAAAACAACACATAACCTTTGTGAGGAAAGGAAAAGTTCCTGTACACTGGAGCCAGAATTGATTCTTATGCAAAATTTTCTTTTACTACTCATTGTGAGCGAAAAGGTGACAATGTACAAATATTCCTCCCTGGAACAAAGAAATGAATGGCAATGGAATGGGTAAGGGAACACATTTTATTATTTAAATAACATCAATTAAAAGACTATTTTAATGCTTTGGAAATGAGGAAAACATTCCAAAGTGAGACTTCTGCTACACTGGATTTAACCTAGGCAAACCTGTAGATGCATTAGAGCAAAGCAGGAATTTAGGTAAAGAATGAGAATAACAAGCCATTCTTAACTATTAATCTCCATATCAAAATCTATATGCTAATAAAGACTCTTGAGTGACTATTATTTTTATAAGGAATATTTTCTAACACCGCTGAAACTTTTGTATTTTTCACTCCTCTCCAAAAGGGTTCTTTGAGCATCGCTTCCGTTTTCTTATGATAATCACTATCATCTAATGTGCAATAGATTCTTTGTCGCCTTTTTACATATCCATTGCATTTTATATGCATGAAGGCAGGATATAATTGGGATCAACATGATATGCACACCTTCAAGAGATATAAGTGGAATGTTATATATTTTCTTAAGTATCATCAGTTACTAGGTGAATATATGGAGCTGGCAGAGGTCATGAGAGATTTCTATATCCAATGGATTATATCAGACAAATGGCCAAAAGGATTACATATACAATCTGAATTCAAGGATACCAAAGGATGGCAGAAAGCTTGAAGTTCTGAAACAATGAAAACTTGTTAGTTTTATACTTTTCTATATAAATTTAAAAAATGTTCACTGATATAAAGTGGAAATTATAGAGAAATGATTGAAAATATACTGTGATAGCACTGTTGAAACCTTAGAATATTTCTTTGCAAAATATATATTTTTACAGAAAATGTGATATTTTATATTATTTTTGATGACCTGATCCTTTTTTCTTTCATGTCAGGCACTGGGTTAGGTTTAATAGTAAACACAGCAGATAAAGTTTCCGTTCTCATGGTCTGCGATATAATGCATCTTTCTATGTCGATAAATATTCATTATCACATAAATGCCTAAATTTGTATTCCATATATTACTTAACCTTGCCTATCGCCAGATATGTGGTTTGTTCTCTATCTTTTTCTATTAATCACAATAATTCTCCACCTGTGAAGAGACCAAATGTCCCTTGCCTCCCATTTAATTCAACTTGACCTCCTACCTTCTCATCTAGTTTAGAGCCAGCTGTTGGACTGATTGAATTAAAGTCATTCACACTATTGTAGGGAATACTTTCCATGCATATTAGAAGGAAAGTTTAATCCAAAATGCACACTGGTGTTTGTTGCTGTCAAAGTCAGCCAACAATCAATTCTTTAAAAGCCAAGCTAGTGAAAATTAACTTGCCAAATACTGAATTTATGGAATGATGAATTTTAGACACCTAGCACTTCCTAATTTCTGAACATTTTATGTAAATGAATGAGATTTCCCTTAAATATAAATATTTCTCTTTAGCTTTGAGGACTTACACTCAGCCAGCTCACCTTTCTCTGTCCCTGACACTGTTTTCCCATGCATTTGGCCTTGCATTTATGCTCAAACCTCCTCCTGCCTTCTAACTGTCTTTGCCCTGCTCATGCCTCTGGCAATAAATAGTGAAAACAAGTTATCCTAGACTGGCTTTAATGTACTTTTCTCATAGTTTTCTGAGAATTGGTCATTTCACAAATTGGCTTGAGCTGTATTGTTTAATCTTCCTGTCGCCCCCTTCATTAAACCATTGCTAAAAACATGGCTTTCATTTGAAGGTTTCAGGTCGTAATACTTGCTTATTCAAGGTCAAGCCACCTTCCTTTATACCACATGGAGCAGAAAAATGACTTCACAATATTCACCTGCCTTTCTCACTGGGTCAGGCAGTATCCTGATAGTTTGAAGAAGGAGAATGATACATACAAACGTTTCTAAATTCATGTCCATGAATAAGAGGACTTCCTAAGTTTGATTTAAAAGTGACAACTATACTTGTCATTTTTAGTCTGTTTTTCAAAAAAAAAAATCAGTTTCACCTGCAAGGTGTAGATGCAACAAACTGAGTCATCATTTCTAATTTTTACAAAACCTTCATAGGCTGAATTCAAGAATAGGTACTAGAAGTAGTCTTCAGAAAGTTTTTTCCTCATTTGAATATACTTTGACAGTGGACAGTCACAGCTGGACTTTGGCTGGTTGCAGAGTGGCTTGGTGAACCCCATGACCCCACCTGGGCATAGATAGGAGTTCCTTGAAAGTGTGAAATTTCATATCGTAGAAATATAAATTGGGCTCTCATCTGTGTATTGCACTCATGTGAATGTTGGTGGTAAATTCTATTCTTTCTCTATCATTTCATCCCTTTATCTCTTCACCGTCCAGCACAGGGGAGATACAGGCGACCCTCTAGTGCAGATATTCATGTTTTAGAGTAAGAGGAACAAAATACCATCCAAGCATGGATGTTGCACTACATGGAATTTAAAGTAAACATTACATAAAGAGGACATAATTCATCATTTGTTTTCATACTTGATAAAATAAATCTTGTAGCAAACCATAACATAAGATATAGAAGTTTATATTTTCCATAGTCGCTTAAATACATTTTCTCTGTAGGAGTATTCATATGATAATAAGACAATATGAAAAATTACCTGTGATAAAAATAAAATATGAATATAAAAGATAACTCAGTATCAATGACACCCCAAATATAATATAGTAACTATATATACATGTATATATGTAAGTTTTATTAAGTAATTATCATTATGTAACTTCAGGGTTTCCTATTATAATTTGTTAAAATATTAAACTCAACATTTAATAAGTTCAACGTCTTTGTCCCACTCTAGTGCCTCAGGTGTTATATTATAATGCCTTTACATTTTATAATGCCAACATGTAAATAAGCACTAGCCTAGCCATTAAAACACATTAATCAAGTATTTATTTGGTCTGAACTCATCGAGGTCATGAGATAATGTTAACTCTTTTCCGACTGTATGTGAACTTGTGGCAATAAAGATTATGTTAATCAAAATACTCAGTTAAGAAACTATCTAGACAACTTTATTGACAAGGTTTTAACATGGTAGACTCCACTATTTGCCCACTTCAGATCTATTTGTTCTTTGTACTTGTTTAGAAAACCCCGTTTTGGTTGACAGTGGCTAATGATTGACGTTACTGAATCGTAAGAATTCTGTCTCTTGTTTTGACGCTCTATCTTGCAACTAAAGATGGTCTTGAGGACCAGTTCAAGTTAATGGGCCTAAAGGGAAAGTCTGCTGAGGGAAGTGCAATGGCTTTCCTTGTAAATCCGTTCAGATATAGCTGCCCCCTGTCCCACTGCCCGCTGCCTGCTGTGAATATGGCCATACAGTCTGTGGATTTGCAGAAGGGTGCAAACACGAGGAAGAACGCAAGCATGGTGCTTATAGCAGAGCAGGGAAATACAAAGAGAAAACAATTCCTAACCCACACTTAGCTAGTTTTATTCTTAAGAGAATAAAAGTTCTCTGACTCACAGGGACATTTGCTAATATTTCTCCCCAAACCAAATTCTATGTTTTTAAATCTACACAAAGAGAATACCGTACTGAAACAAATTTTTAGTGGATGACTCTACCTTGATTCAGGTCTTCGGTGAGAAAACTAAATAAATATTCTAATATCATGCAAACTTGTGATACATTTCAGGAATAAAAATGTAAAACTCTATCCCAAGTTTGCATGAGGTAAGAGCTGTTCATGTAGTTTTTTCACTGTCTGTTTATTTCCTTATCCCAGGTTTTTTTTTTTTAAACCTCTTATTTTCTCCCAAATAGAAGCTAAAAATATCCAAAAGTCTGTGACCCTGGCATCTTGAAAACATTCAAATAGTACTAAAGTAGAATCTAATTTTCACAACATTTTAGGTATTTCAACATGACTGATTCAGTATCTGTAGCCTTTGATTACTTTGTAGTTGTGGTAAGCAGAGATTCACACCATGTACTATAATACCAGGTGAGAAATATAAATAGTTCTTGCACTAATCAGAGATTACCTTCGAGCATCCGATCTCTGATGCCACTCTTGTTGACCAGCTGACCTATTGGACTGAAGTACTGAGAGGATTCCCAGACTATAATGTTGTACAGTGAAGATACTTTTGACAATAGATACCAGAAAATGCAACAGGAAGTGGCTATTGTAATGAGATTTATTAAACCCACCTAATAAGTGCAGAGCCTACCGATTCCAGGGTTTCTGCTGTGGCTTACATAAGTACCCAAGGTCGTTCCCCTTCTAATAAGCACTCAGTGTGTTGGTGATGTCTTGCACACGGGTGCAAGACGTCTGCCACACTCCACAAGACAATTTCTGTAGCGTAGGGTTAAGCATGTAGGAAAAATGCATTTTTTCACATGTCAGTCTCTTTCCTTAAGAGGCAAACCCATTTCCAGAAGCCTATTAGCAGATTCCCCTTGTGAGTCATTGGCCAGAGCTGGATCACATGGCTTTTTTAGATCAATGAGTAGTAACTTGGAATGGGATTACTACATCTAGGCTGGAGAAGAGCCCCAACCTCCTTGTGAATACAGTCATTCAAATGATGTCTGAATTAAATTGATGTTCATCTAGTAAAGACTATCAGGTTCTTTAGGATTTTAAAAAATGTACTGGGGTAGCATTGGGTAATAAGAAGTTAAGGTTTTAAGGGTCCCCCTCTGTGATACATGATCTGTATATTGCATTGTGTGCCCACCACCCACAGTCAGAATATTTTCCTTCACCATATAGTTTGGTTTTTTAATGCTCATCTGAAGATATGTTTATTGATTTTAGAGGGAGGAAGGAAGGGGCAGAGAGAGAGAGAAACATTCGCATGAGAGGAAACATCAATCAGTTGCCTCCTGTAAGCACCCCTACTGGGGATCAAACCCACAACCTTTCGGTGTATAGGAAGATGCTGCAACCAGCTGGGCCACCCAGCCAGGGCCACTATATTTGGCCACTGTTACCCTTTACTACTTCCTCATCCCCTTTAAGACTTTTAAAGCCTTAAAAAAAAGAATTTGAAATAACAGCTATATTAGTTTTCTAGGGTTGACATGCCAAAGGGTATTGCTGGCAATACTGGCTTATAGATGAGTCACACAGACCTCTGCCATCACATGGCATGTTCCCTTGTTTGTCTGCGTGGCCCTTATGAGCCCACCGGTCATAATGGACTTTGGCCATCCTAATGATCTCCTCTTAAATTGATTACATCTGCAAAGACCCTGTTTCCAAATAAAGTCACATTCACAGGTACTGGGGATTAAGAATTAAACATACTTTTGAAAGACACGATTCAACTGACAACCCTGACACAACTGAAGGAATGCCTAAGGGTGAGGAGGAAGGGAAAGGACCCTCAGAGAACGCCAAAGCAGAGCTACCCTGGCGAACACTTGTGACGGAAACTAATATATATTGTTAGAGGTTGCCAGTGAGACGAACTGTTTCCTTATTTTGAGTTCTTCTGTCTCATGTTCAAGATGTGAATTTCTATGAGTGATAACTTGGTGGGCGCATGTTGGCAGGGCACAGGGGAAACCAACTGTGCACTTTGCTTCACATCCTACCAAGCCTTCATGCAGTTTCAAAGGTTGGGGGGGGGATTCCTAAATGAAAACTTGGGGCGGTTCCCAAGAGGAAAGAAGCAAAACAGGAAATTTTTGTGGAAATAGGAGTAGAAAGTAAGCACGACATGATGTAGTCAATCCTTTCACTGTCTGCCCCACTGATTGGCAACCTAGCCCCTGAGTGTGACACCGGCAGTGACACAGGTCTTGGTTCCTCTTGGACAGCCCAACTCTGAGGCTCTGCAGGAGGCAGGGGTGGGGGGGGGGTGCTGCTACAGAAGCCAGTGCAGCACACTCAGCAGACGTAAGAATGGCAGCAGATATCAGCAAGTAGCCTGTTCCTATCAGCATGCACCACGTGACTATCAGCTCTGAATAGAGATACAAATAAAATGTCACATTGACTGCCATATTTATGAATATTTTATAAACAAGTTATGTGTTGTCCTTAGCATTGGAAAGGAGTTAAAGAAGAGAGGACTTAAAGCAGAAGAAGGAAAGAAGGAAACTATGAATATCAATTTTAGTTGTCATTCACAAAATATATACCAAACTAATTTGACTCAGTGTATAAAAATCACCCCAAGGTTTGGGGAGAAAGAAAAAGGATAGAGATTAAAGAGATCGAGCTTCCAACAGATCTGGATTGAAACCTGGGTTTGTTTGTAAGAGGTCATTCTAGTAAGGCATACAGTGCTTGTTACATGAATGTGTGCTTACCGAGATGTTTGTTAAGGAAATGAATGAACAGTGTCGGTAAACTTGATGGTAGCATAGGATGAATTCCAACATGTTTGTAAACAAAATATTAAAAGGGGGGATGCACATATACAACTGTAACTCCTTATCAACTGTACAGCAAATGGCACTATACATAAAATAAGAATGATCCTGGTTGACTATGATGATCGTCTATGTATTGTGTCTGGTCTCGTGCATTCATTGGCCCTGTATTTACTATTTGGAAAATACACTGAAGTCAAAGTCTTTGCCCTTGAAAAGTATGTAAACTGTTGAAGTTGGGAAAGGAGGTATATGTTTTCATCCAGGGCAGATAGAAATTAGCCAGTAGAGGTTTCAATGGCCTAGTGAGGAAAACAAAACAAAATGAAACAAAACAAAATAAAAAACAAACAAAACAACAACAACAAATGAAAGAATTGATTTATCTTGACTGACAATACCAGGAAAGTCTTCACCTTGAGATAAAAATTGAAATTAGGTACTGAAACTGTTAGCAAGGTATAATTGTGATGTGTAGTTTTTTCCCAGTAAAACAGGGGTGTTAAGAGAATAAAATAGTTATATTTCCAGTCAACAGAAATGAGAGATAAAACAGCCTTTACTCCTTTCGGAAGTGATTGTTTTCTCTTATGAATTTCCATGTATCTCACCACTGACTCTCCGCAGTTGACTGTGAAGTTCTTTGCACTTTTAAAGAACTGCCACTTAATTATTCAAACATACATTATGAAGAATAAAAAATGCAAAGGTTAAAGATGTCAGAAAACATCATGTAAATAAACAACCTTAACTCAGCTGTTGGAGGGGGAAAATGTAAATGTTGCTTGTGGTAGCTCCTGAGTTAGGTGAGCTTTGCAAGGGCTAGACTGGATGGTTTCTCAGTTTCCCGCTGCCACCATCTACTGCATCAGACTTACTTGAACCTTTGTGCCTTGCTCCCTTACTGAGCTCTAACTCCTTTTTCTTCTCCCCTTTGGATAAGAACAAGCAATCTGTGTATGGGGGGACGGGCAGGGAGGGGATTAGTTTAGCTTACTTAACCACTTATTTCCCTGAACTATTTGTCAACACCTATTCCAGCAAAAATGGTAAGGTAAAAATTGAAGGGCAAAGAGAAAAGAACACTGTCAGAAAGCATAACTGAGTTTGTGTTGAAGGGTACTTAGTCTGATATATGGCAGCATTCCGAAAAGTAAATAGATACATCACTTCAGTACAAAACGCAAAGCCTTCTACTTAATAATTCCCTTGTGTTTAGTTAGGAGTTCAGATATTTTTGAAGGCATTCCAGTATAAATTAGAACAGTCTCCAGATGTTTTAAAGACACTGTAAATGGTCAGGCTAACATTCACTTTTAATGAACCCTATTTTAATGCCAGTCTCTCCTGTTTCCTTAAATGACAAAGAACTCATCTGACTTTGTAATGAATGTTCAGCCGTTCCATTTCCAACTCTGCCATTTATTGTACCTTTGTATTTGCCCATGGATTCACAGAAATTTTAGATGTGTCAAGTAGGAAAATGTCTAAGATTTCAGAGGGGTGTAAAATCAGGATCACTAGGATATGGACTCTCTGGGTAGAATACAAAGACCCGGTTGTGACAAGCTTCTTACTGAAAACTGAAGGTTCGGAGGCCAGAGAAAACATGAATAAATACAGAGGATATTGAATAAATAACCTGAGACAACAAGCTTGGAATCCATGACTTTGAGTTATATTTCCGATTTCACTTCCTTGATATTTAGAACCAAAGGTTTAAGGAAAATTGAGTCCAAAGATTTCAAAGAACTCAACTACAGGAATATTTGGATCAATGTATTTGGAATTGCTTTTGTAGCATAAACTTACATACATATAATATGTTTCTCTACTGTTCTACCTATTGAATTACAAAGCTCTTGACATTAGGACTGGATGGAGTGAAAGGTTATATATAACTTTCTATACAACTTTGTCCTTTCAGACTTACATAGAACTTCGGTGCTAAAACTGGGAGTCTCAGGCAAATGACAGTTGGTTACCTTCAGTGCCTGGAAGAGCTCCTAGCCAACAAAGAAAGAAAGAAAACATTCAAAAAATTATCAATGGGATAGATGTATAAAGTGTAATTTACTGAACATTTTATTTTATGTAATTAAAAGTGACTTGTGATTTTAGAAAATTAAATGTGCAGATCTACATAGATATAGATATATAGATATGCATAGAAACATACAAATTTATAAGTAGGCACAATCATTTAGAGTGGGGTGACTTAGCAGAATTTATCTGTTACTTGTGGATTTTAGGTCCTGGGCTGAATGTTAGAGTAATGATTTGTCAAACTAATTTGAAATTTATAATTAGCAAGTAAGTAAACTCAAAGAAGAATAAATTTATTGAATCATATTATTTTTTCTGTTTGACAGTAAGAAAGGAGATGTTTTAGGTTGATGAACGTATGTGAGAATTTGCAGTTGGGGAGAAATATGGACACTTTTATATAAAAATAATTCTACTTATAATGTCTTAAGCATTTAATGAACTGGACATTTCTTCCTGAGACTACGTTTCAACCTCGTTCCCTAAAGCTCATTGCCAAAGTAGATAAAGCTGCCACTGTTGGTATTTATAAACTACCCAGGAATGTCATGTTGAAAGATGATACCTTTAAGACATCTTTTATTTCTTTCATCATTTCCATTATCTAATTTGAATTTATAAATATCAAAAGAAGGTTTGAACAAAGATTGTGGAAAAGCTTCAGATCAGTGAGCTCTTTGAATGCACTTGGTTTTACTGTACTGCTACTTCATTTGCTTCCTGCATTATATCATCATTTTGTTAAATTTTGCATTTGAAATGTAATTGCCTATTCAGTGATTCCTAGCATTAGTCAGATTTCTTGGATGACATAAATATTGATTTACTTTTACTTTGACTGATAAAAAGAATCACTCTCACTGAAATGTGGGGGGAAAAAACTGTTGAGAAGTCTATTCAAAATGCTTTCATTTGGGCAATTTGTGCTTATAATTTTTTAACACACCAACTGTATTTAAAAGGACAAATAAACTTGAATTGCTTGAGTAAAATTTGGAAAGATTGTCTCGTGGGTTTTCAGCTGTCATTCCCAGCAGCCCCTCTCAGGATGGTGGCCGTCAGTACCACCAAGGGGATGGAGTAAGAGCCAGTCTGAATCTTTTACATTTTATCATAGTGACAACCTATTAAGATGAATAAAACAAAAAAAAAATAGGTAAATTATACTCTTTGTTAGATGGGAATTTTATTTTATATTCTAGTATATTCATTTCATCCATAACATTACAAGATGCCAGGTCTGTACCCAGAAGGGTGCATCAGGATATGACAAAATTTCAGGAGAGATTCTCTAATCCTAACTATAGCCATATTTTAATTTGATTTGGTTTAATTTAATTTTACTTTATTTTATTTTATTTTATTTTTACATCAAAGGGAATGAATATCAAGAAATTAATTCTTTTCAGTCCATTTGTTTCTCAGTCTTCATGTTACTAACACTTGGGCCTAGATAATTCTTTGTTGAAGGGGACTGTCCTGTAGAAGGACATTATAGGATGTTTAACAGCATCCCTGGCCTCCAGCCAGTAGAGGCCAATATCACCTTCCCAACTGTGAAAACCAAAAACGTTTCTAGATATTGCCTGATGTCCTCTATGGGTCAAATGCCTCCAGTTGGGAACCTCTGGGGTCAACTATAGTATCTTCTTTCAACATTTAAGCATATAATTAAAAAAAAAAATTCAGGTTACCAAAATAACCTGTAGCTATGCAACTGGGTTAGCTTCTTTAAGTAGGAAGATAGAAACATAGGAAATTTAAAAAAATCTTTTAAAAAAACTACAAAAAGGCTAGGCCAAACACTTTGTTCCTTAGTTTCGAGGATGGTAGAAGGCATGTCACCCTGGGCATGATTTCTGCCTGCATTACCATCTGCTGCTCTTCACTTCCACGGATCCGCCAGCAGCCAAGGACTTCATGAGCATGGCTCACGGAAGGGTCAGAGTACCATGCCAGTGAATTTTTCTGAAACAAATCCTCCATTGCCTTAGGTATGAATAAGTTTTTCCTTAATGTCAGGCACACCACCCATCTCATCCCTCCTCATTTCTTCCAGAACACGTGTGGATGCTGAAAATGCTCTCCTTCCCTTTGGAGTCTATCTGTAATGCACCTTCCATATTCCAGATTCAACACCTCTTTCATATTGTTTGTGTGTGTGTGTGTGTTTGTGTGTGTTCATTGTTTTAAGGTTGAAGTACATGTATCATGTTTATACCAATGGATGAACAAAATGATCTTGAAATTAAATTTTGCGGTAATGGTTCAAACAGCCGTCCCTCAGTTCAGCAGCAGCATCCTCACCTGGGAACATGTTTGAAATGCCAGTTGTCAGATGCCACCCTAGGCCTCCTCAACAAGAATCTCTGGGATGCTGTAAGAAGCCCTCTGGATGTTTCTAATATACACTCAAGTTTGATTCTACTGTACCACTGGTTTCGAGGCATCATTTGGGGAAAGTTACAGTTTATCCAGAGAGTGGTCTGTGAAGAGCGCACACCCTATAGTATTTTCCTATTAGCTGTCAGAGTGATAACAGCCTTCTACAAGGCAGAGAACTTTAGGAAATTAATGGCAGAGCAGAATATGCATATTGATAGCATCTCCCAAGCTCATTTGTACCCTGTTTTTTTTTTCTTTCTCTGTGTCTAAGAGGCCATAAAGCCTTTTCCCTCAGCCCCATAAATTGGCAGTAATTGACAGCCTGACTGGGAGCTGGACTCTAATTCCAAGCTTGAAGGAGCCAGGGACACGAACTCTTGCTTCACCTCTCAAGATGGATGTTAGGCCAGGAGCAGGGAGCAGAGGGGTAAAGGGTTCCCTGAAGCCTGGACTTAAGGCTTTTGCCTGCAGCCTTTGCTTGAAGTACACAGAGTTCAGCATGAGGGCTGGCAGATGAATATACCTCTCACCAGCATTACAGTCATTTTTCTTTTTAACCTACACCACAATGACCCCATGAGGGTTATACCCAATGACAAATTTATCCATGCTGGCTGACACACTCCAAGTGTTTCATCACCCTGCAGAAGACAGTGCAGGAGATTGAGTCAAGCCAGTGCTCCGTTTAGCAAATAGCAATAATAATGTCACTCTGACAATTACTGCCAGTCCATGCCACTGCCATGTCAGCTGCGATAATTGAATACGTAAAGCTTTTAATACTGTTAGGCCTCCGTCTGCACTGCATCCTGTCAACACCTGCTTCTTGAGCATCTAGTTTGTCTCCAAATGGTATAGATAAAACTCAACACCGCGGTCCTTGGCATCAAGATGGCCACGGTCTCATCGAGAGAACCATAAACTCAGAGTTGTTTAGTAGCTGAATCCTATGACTGAACGCTTGCTAAAGCTGAAAGAAACATATCTCAATTTGTAAAGACAGTATGGTACTTCAAGTTTTAGCTTCATCACTTCTTCCTTGATATAGTATTTCTGAAGTCATGTATGTTTTTCAATTTTTGACTCAATGAATACACAAAAAAAGTCAATGGACTTCATTTTAAGTGTAATTTTTCACCGATTCCTATGTAGCCTTTTCATACCATGCCACCTGCCTTTTCTGAAATACTACATGAAGGACCTTAGACATTTTTTTGGTAGTCATTTTACTTATAAATATGGAATAATCCAAGCACTTGAATGTTTTAGGGCATTTAGCAAGTTTGGCAGGAGTGGCTGTAGTGTAAGAGACTACCCACAAAGAGAAGGAAAAAGTTCCACATATAGTATTCGGGTAGCAGTCTAACTGGAGGCTTAAAGAAAAGTGAAATTTGAAGCAGTGTGAATCACTTCTTCATGTAGAAAAGTGTCACAACTTTCAGCAGAGGAGATATTAAACAATAGAACTGGGTTGTTGCAGAAACATTTTCATTCAGATCCTTAAAAAAATTAATAATACATTACGGAGTGATATCTATAAGATTGTTCATTGACAGATAACCAATAAAAGAGTTCTTTTTAAAAATATCTGAACATTTATTAAAAATGGCCTTCTCGTAATATTTTATTCACTAGTTTATTCTGCTAGGCTCTCAGACTTGAAATATTTATAAAAATAAAGCAGACAAATGAAATTCATACTCCAGGGAACAATAAGAGTGAGAAAGTTTATTTTTGTGTACATCATTTATTATCAGCAGCACTGTGGCCAAAATATGCTCCTTTTTTAGTCTTTACTTTTTCAGTTTGTAGCAACTTAAACTCAGTTTGTAGCAAACTTCAACTGAGCAAATTCAGTTTGTAGCTCAATCCAGAAACCTGGGGATCTTTCTTAACTTCTTTCTCTCACTCTCCTCTTACAACCGGGTTGGTTCTATGAATTCTACCACTAAACCATAACTCCACTGACACCATCCTACTCAAAGACAGCACTGCATCTTCCCTATGCATGTTCCAACCTGCTAATTACTTTTCTTGTCTCCACTTTTGCCTCAATCCTCCCTTCTTTACACACAAGACCAAAAAAAAAAAAAAAAAAAACCCTCCTTTAAAAGGGTAGACAGAAATTCTCCTTCTTAAGAATACATGAGTGACTTCTCATTGCTCCAAGTGAAACTCAAGCAAGAGCCCTAGAAGGTAACTGTTACTATGATGCCCTGATTGCAGGTAAGGGAGACAAAGCTTTGAAAACGTACTTTTTTTTGAGAACATGTGATTTGCAGTGGCTCAGCCCAGCCAGTCTAAATCAGAGAGCTGATGTGCTGCGCCGTTGCTGCTCTCTGGTGTGCTGGGCTTACGGCATCACTGAATAGACATGACAAGATGCACAAAGCTAATTATGAGACAGTCGTGCCAAGAACTGTCAGATTAAAATACTAATAATAATCCTAACATCAGCAACTAAGATTTCCTAAGCATACAATTGAAGACCTATAAACTCGAGGATCTGCACATGTCATATTTTATTCTTACAGCAAAACACATTAATCTATACATTCTATATTAGTAAATAAATTAAATTAATATATTCTGAATAGCAGTGCAGCATTTTGAACATAAATTAGCAGAATAGAAAACTAAATATTTTGTCAAAGTATCCTATTATTTACTTGCTATGGGATTTGGAGGAGAGTGAATAATTCTAAGTCTCAGTTTTCTCATTCTGTAAAATGGCCTTACTAGTACTATTTATTTCATAGAATTTTGCTGAGCAGAGGTAAAGAGATAGTACTATGAAATATAGGGGGTTAAAAGAGTGACAGTATCATTAAAGTATATTTACCTACAACCTTATATTTAGATGTGTTTACTAAACTGGCTGAAATTAGTTTGTCATTGGTAAATTGTGTGTTTCAAATCAGTAGATCTAGGTTGATGAAATGAGACATAAAATGAGACAACATGGTCAATTTTATATAAATACTTTATGAGGGCAATTTAATCAAATGTGAATTTATTCATGATCTATTTGTATCAGTCAGAGTTCAATCCAAGAAACAGAGCCACTGGAAATGGATGGAGAGAGGGAGGGAGGGAGGAAATGAGAGAGAGAGAGAGACAGAGAGAGAGAGATGCATGTATTTATAGCGAAGACGCAGCCATGTGTGGCTGTGGGGTAGTTAAGCCGTCTCTGCCAAGTGTGGTCTTTGCTCTAATGCTGAAGCTTGAAGTCACAAGAAGACAGTTGGAAAGGGAAGGTGGGCATAAAGTAGGGGAGATCAAAAATAATCTGGAACTCACAAACACAAGCTCGGACCCAGGAGGATGAACTGAAACACATACCATCTCTTGCTGGCTCTAACCTTGGTGGTATGGGAGTCCTAGAGAAGGTAGGGCCCTTCTCCATGGAGCAAAACACAAACACCTGGCCCAAAAGTTAGAAGAGGTGAAGGAAGATGCAAGGGAAGGTGCAGCCATTGTAGGCCTACCTGTTCCTCATGCCAATAGGCTAAGGAATCAGACCAACAGCAAATTGTGCAAGATACAAAATAATTGTTGCTTTACTTCCACCCTACAAGAACCCTTTGGCCTAAGTGGACATATACAGGGAAAGGGATTCTGGGACATGTAGTTCAGCATGGCCAAGCTGACACATTGTAGAGTCGATGTAATCCACTTGTATCAATGTGGAACCTATAAATATTTCCTTAAATCATGCTAGCTTCCAAATAAAAATAATGGCAAAGTCAAACTTCCACCTAAGATGATATAACTGTACTAAGTGCAGCTGAAAATAAGCTCCCTTTCTTCCCCCTAAGAGGATAGAAAGTCCTTCTTTTGTCTTTGGTTAATGTTCATTCTTCTCCTAGTTCATACCTGGCTGGTAAGCAACTAAGACTCCAATCAGCCATTCCATTATTCCACCAAGCTAACTGCTTCAGCAGGATGGAGGACATGATAGACTAGTAAATTCCAAGGCCATTTACGTATTGCTATATTTTATTTGCTGTGACATGAATTTCTTGGAGAGAATGATGTTTTGTAGAGAACTGTAGATAAGATAGCCAGTAAATATAAGGACAGTATTTGGGGCAATGTGCTGCAGGTGTATATCCGGGGTAATGTCTATTTCAGTAAGGACAAGTGTCATGCCTACCATGTTGGAAGAAGTCCTATATAATCAGCCTGGCACCAGGTAGCTGACTGATCATTCAGGAAGTGGTGTCACAATGGGGGTTCAGTGTTGGTGTCTTCTGCTGGCCTAAAGGGGCATTCAACAGTGACCAGGTGAGTGGAAGTTCATGTTGCTAATCCTATGACTAACCGCCATCCTATCACAATGGTCTGTCTATCAGTGAGACCATTTCATAATGAGAGGAGTGGTTGGGAAGACAGTTGGTGATGGAAGATATTATAAGAAGATTAAGAACAAGCTGCTGCCCCATATGAACAAAGAATCCCATGACAGGGTTGTTGCCTCTGAAATTTCTGGCATAGATGCTGTACAGAAATGAGGGGTGCTGTCATTGTTGTTGTTTTTTTTTGTGCTATAACTAAATATACACACCTGGAACTCTGGCCCAGGAGCCAGAAAAGCTGAAGGAAAAACCAAGAAAAGGTGGATCAGTTGCAGACTCAGCTGTGGACTCATACCAATGAGGTCAGAAAGCTGATCAGTGATGATGTGTGTGAGCTACAAAGTTGTCACTGGTTTACTTCCTTTCTCAAAATTGCATAGAAGAATCTCCTTGTGGCCCACGCTAGCCAGAAATATACAAGAAAGGAATTTTGGGAAAGGAAGTTTAGTCTCATCAAGTTGAACATTACAAAGACACTTATATATTGAAATAAATTGTAGATGCCTAGATGATTAAAGTTGCCATAATTTTAGTTTGGAGAACTTGGCTGTAGACAAAGCAGAAAGACTTGGGAATTGGGAGTTCCTGTTGTAGTTCAATCATTACCTGGACTTGTGGCCATTTTAGTCATTTATTCCCACCAGGCCATCATTTCTGTTGCTATAAAATAAGGAATATGCATTAGATGATTATTTAGAGGCCTCATTGTATAATGGATAAAATTATTTATTTTTAGACTGATAAGACTCAAATCCTACTTATGTCAACTGTGTGATATTGCATAAGAGCTGGAATTTTCTGTAATTTAGTCTCCTAATAATACTTGATTCAGGGGTGTTGTAAGAACTGAATGAGCTAAAATATTTAAAGTTCTTAAGACCATGAGGGGCATGTACTGAGCAGACATTAAATATTAGCTAGTAGTGGTGATATGCCTATATACTTTATGATGCTTTGCTTGTTGTAGAAGTTTAAAAAAAAAACATAGTTTCAAATTCTGCACTTCAGCTAGGGGAATTAAAAGAAACTTATTACAGGTCTTTGTAAATTTGTTTTTACCATTAGTAAATTATGACTTTCTCCTTCTTAATAAGGATGCATTGAATATCCATAATGAGGTGGACATTGTATAAATATGCAAAGAAGGCAATTATTTAGTAGCCTTAATAAAAGATGAGTATAATAGTATGGAGGGTTGTTAATTGTATAAAAAATGCTGACAGGGAAGCTTTCTTCCTGTAATGATAACAGTGCCCAAAGAAGTAGGTTTAAAATTTAAATAATTCTGATGTGTATTTTTAAGATTTGGAGAACTATCAGAAATTTTCTTTTATAGACACAAGGTCTGATTCTCATAGAATTCCTGCTTTCTCTCATTTCCTTACAATACCCCAATTCAGCTCAGTAATTCCAAACATCATTTAAGAACGTAATATGGAGCCCTCTCTCTCACCTCATCTCTCCTAAGAGCTGTGTACTGACCTTGTTCTTGTGAGCTTAGTCTCCTCATGCTTTGCCCTCGGCCCCTGTTGATATTGAGAGTATATAATGGAGACATGGATGAAACAGAATCATTATATACAAGTCATGACTCCTTTCACTGTGGGAGACAGGAATTCAACTAAAACCAGCTGAAGGAAACCAAATAAAACAAGAAAGAAGAGGAAGAAGAAGGAAAGGAAAGGGGAGGAGAGCAAAGGGGAGGGGAGAGGAGGGAGGGGAGGAACATGTATTGCTTCACATAATGACAAAACCCAGTGGTTGACTGCACTCCTGCTGAAACCTGCCCCTGAGCAGAGACCCCTGCCAGGACCTCTGCCCATCTGCTGAGCTGAGTCAGGGACCCTGTCTAGCCAGGGAGCTCAGCAGGAGGTGGAGAAAGAGGAAACGTGAGGGTTATAATCTAATCTCATGTTCTGAACTTAAATACAAGGTTAATAGTGACACTATTCAAAGATAGGGAGCACTTCACTAGGTAGAACAAGCAATAATGTTTGAGTAGGAGGGAAGATCATGAGCTTGGACAAATTTTACTTCAAGAGAAATATCCAAGAAGCTTAAATGAACACAGGTCTATAATTCAAGGGAGAAATTTCAGCTGAAAAGAGGTATTTATTGGTCATCAGCATAGAGAGTGATACTGAAGCCATCCCCTGTAGAGTATGTAGGGTGCAAGGGAAGTGAAGTAGATTTCTGAGGATTAGCAACATTTAAGGGCTGGGCTAAGAAACAGATCAAAAGAGGGAAAAGATGTATTCTGAGATGAAAACAGAATGATAGAAGAAAAATTAGGAGTTACTTTTTTGGCAGAGAAGGAAAATGACATCCAAAGAAACAACATAGGTAAATATTCAAAGTTCAGTAAGACAAGTATGACAAATACGTTTTATCTGAAACAGGGAGTTTGTCATTGGTCTCTCCCTGTGTTTTGATTGAGGAAGTAGGCGAGTCACTGATATTGAGGGAACGGTGAAATAATAGTTTGAGTATCACTTGGGCTTTCTTCATGGACTTTGAAGTCACCCAAGATGATGGTAGAACATCAGGTAGAGAAGTCTCTCAGCCAAGGTCAGAAAAATCAGTGTACTGAAAGAAGTTGAGGGAAACTTCTTGGTTTTCTGGCTCCTCCTACTTCCACTACAGCTCTCAGTTTAAGCATCACTTTTTAAGGGAATTCTCCCTTGAGGCCCACAAACTAAAGTTAGGTGTCCCCTGAAAGTACTGCATCATTTTATTAGCCCATAATATTTCTTAAGAGCCCTGCCACCAACCTGAACAGTTGGTTTTCTCTTCATGAGACTATTAGCTTCATTAGCCAATTTCAAGACTAGCCTGTTATTTCTCATCTGTTTAGTACTGTATGTAGCACATAAATGGTTCTTCCATAGTGTTTGTTGGTAGAATGAATAAAGAAAAGGTAAATAAACAGAAGGGATAGGAGGAGATTTCAAGAAAGCAGAGGGGGTTTATCCAAGCCTTCAGGGGTATTGAGGAAAGCAGCCTGCAACTCCTGGCCCCCCTGTAAAAACTGTAATAGCAAGAGGATTCCTGACGCTTCTGGGAATACACTGGCCTAGAACTGTGCAGTTGAATGATTTATGTGCACAATAAATCCATAAAACTCTGTCACCCCAAACATGTTGAGATCACTGGAAAATTCCAGATAACACTTTTTTTCCAAAAAGGATAAAATGTTCAACTCATCAACTTCTAATATGCAAAATTATATATGTAAAATAAGCTATTGTGAATAAAATAAACAAGAAGAAATGTTTTTAGTCACATTATTTGGCATGTTAGGGAAAGGTCTTAGATTTAAAAAAAAGATAGAAGAAACTAAAAAGGGGAAAAATACCAGCAGAAAATTAAAACCGGGAAAGAAAAGATATTGCTTAGTTAGTAAGGTGAAACTAAGTATTGCAATATTTATTTATGTTCTGCATTCTACTATGCACAACATTCTGTAATTTAACTGAAAAAAAAATGGTTTCTTTATTTCTGATGTCAATTCTGCAATGTAGGCATTATTATGGTGGAGAAAAAGAGAGTAGGTAACTTGTTCAAGGACACACAGTTGATAAACGTGTGAAGCTGGCATTCGAATCCAGTAGACCCTACTTGGTTTTCCATGCATGGGAGTTGCGGTGAGTCTCTACCCTCAAGAATATGAATGAGGGCCCTGTCTGGAGGTTAAACTCTGTGATGATCACAACATGTATTTAGTCACTCTAACCACAAAGATGGATTTTCTGGTCAGCCAAAAACTCTCCAGATGTTGTGTGTTGATACCTGGACTGAGCAGGTAGCACCCCATTCAGGGTTGTGTCTGAGTGAAACAAATTATAATGGAAATGGGTTACTTTAGTGATGGTGTTTTCAGGTGCTACTATGAGATATTTTTAAACATCATAATATATTTTGAGGGTATAATCTCTTTATGGGGCAATATTTAAGGTTCATGTTATGAAACAAATCTGTAGGATTTAAATATTTTTTTCTTTCCATGCTGCATATGCTAATTAGTCATATTTTGAGGCCAATGAATTATACTGATTTTTTAATAGCAGGCTTTAGAATAAGTAGAAGTTCCACAGTTAAATTTGAATGTGCTTTGAATAAAAGTATCTTTTTTCAGATGTATAACTTTTTAGAGTAAAGATGTGTTGTTTTAAGAGCTACTTGGGAAAGAAATGAAGAAGATAGTTATAAATTAATATAAAAGTAATTCTATAACCGAGCAGAATCTTAATTGTATTATGTAATATGTTCAATTATATCTTATTTTACATACACATTTGAAATGACATTTTTATTATTTTAAATACAAATTAGTATGTATGTATAAACTACTTAAGAGTTTTGGAGGTTCATGTGTACTGGGGTCTTTTGCAGTGTGAAGGTTTTGTCTTGACATCTGAAAAGAGGTGAGTTTACTCACTGACAGGATCACAGGTTCTGGTTTTCCGTCCTGGTTTCAGAGGTTCCAAGGTTACAGAATTCGATTTCCTCCATGTCAGTCTCGGGCAATCAGGCCCCGCACGGATAAGCCCTAGTTCTCTAGTCCCAGAATTCTTCTTTTCTGTTCTTCTCTTTTCTTTTACATTTTACTTTCTGGGAAGGAAAAGTAGAGATGCTACTTAAGTTTATTTAGCAAACATTTACATGTTTGGGGAATCACATAGTAGTATCAATAATGTTTTTAAAAGAATAGATATAAATACTAATGTTTTAAATATTATACGACATGATCATTTCTGAACATATTTTCAGGTTTGAATAGTTTTCTCTCCATAATTATTTATATTTATTTATAAGAATACATTACTAATATTTGCTCACAAATTAATTCCTTAATATAAGCTGGCTTTTTGCCTACTATTTTAGAGGTATTTAATAAATGTCTATTGTATGCAATATACTGTGGCTAAGAGCGGTTTGGAAATCAGGATACATAAGCCAGGTACCTGGAATTGACTAATTCCAATTTAGGAATCACGGGAAGAAAGAGAAAATAAATTCTCTCCTTAAAAGAGTCATTGATTTTTGATATGTAAAGAACCTGTTCTTTACACACAGGGGAACAGCAGGAGGGTACATGCAGAGATGAGTGAACGTCCTTGGGGATTTGTCCAGGCGCCGATGTGACTGGAATGGAGAGCAATGAGCTGAGATCGGGGGAGGGGGGTTGATTAGACTGAAGACCACAGAGGACAAGGTGAAAGGCTGAGCCTCAAATTAGCCACACTAGTTGCTGGTAGGCACTTCATCTCTGTCTTGCCCCTGACTACAGCCTAATAGCAGACACCTGTCATTGACATATTCACCCAACAGAAATTTACAGAGAGTCTGTGCATGTGAAGTATTGAGCCACTGCTTAGAGAGCAAGTGCAGCATAACCAGATATGTGCATTTTAGAATTACATTAAAAGCACCTTTAAAATAATCTCTATTACCAACTACCTTCTTTGAGTCTATATATGACAGTTGTTTTTTTGTGTGTGTTTGGTTTTCATTTTTGGTTTTCAATTGTTACAAGGTATTGAAAGATGCTGAACTGGTGATCTCAGATGTGATTGGTTTGGGGAGGTCTATTCTAAACTGTAAAAATATACATGAGGTTTGGCTGACACAGTTAAGTTAGTGACAGGGTCGATGTGTCTCACACTCTCCTCGCTCTGCATCTCTCCCACCATCTTTGAGCTCAGCTCCCTGACTGGGCGATTGAAATCAGAGAAACCTCAGATAATATATATTTGAAGGCAGGTGTTTTATCTAACCCTGGATGATTCAATTTCATATGACTTGGTCAGACGGCAATCACTGAACCGTGAAATTTAATGTCTGTGGCTACTGTTTTATAAATAAAATCACTGAGGCGAGTTTCATTATAGTTAGAATCACAATGTGAGGAGTATCAGAAAAATAAGTTGGTGAACTGTAAACAGCCATTCTTATATAAAAATCCTAATATTTATATATTTCAATATTTCTGAAGTTTGTTCTATCCTGCTAATATTTATTTAATTTTATAGAAAAACAGTTAGAGCTAGTCAGTCCTTTGTATCACATGCATAACATTTAAAGGTATATGGAATATTCATCTCATTTCAAATGGTGCCATGCAGCTAACAAATAAGCACAGCCATACTATAGGAGGCTTGATTTTTAAATATTTTGATAACAGAGATGAAACAATAATAATTCAAAGTGCTGAACATTGAGGAAGACTGAGGTGGCATTTTGGATGAATGTGGCTTAAAAGAAAATTCAAGGTGTAAAGACAAATTTTCTTTATCTGTTTTTTTGATGGGCAGGATAAGGGATTAAATTGAATCACGATTTTGGAAAATGTGACCATGCCATTTTAATGGTAGAGAAAGGAGGGAGGGAAAGGAGGAAAGAAGAAAGGGAGGGAAAGGGGGGGGAAGGGAAATGGAAAAAGAAAGAAAACAGCAAAAGAACTGATTACCTAGGGAAGAGTAAGATGTGGACATCTTTACTTCTTTCTCTAGAGTATAATAATTGGGAGAAAAAAAATAAGGCAAAAATGTGTCAGAATTGATTGGCATTATATAGTGAAATACCAGAAGAATTTATAATGAGGCTGAGAATATGGAACTAATGAAGAAGTAGTACAACAAGAAAGAAAAAGGAAGACTGGTGTGGAAAACCGAAGATGAAGTGAAGAACTGAGGGAGGAGATTAGACTATTTCTCCAGTGCTCCAGGGAGTGAACACAAAAAGGAGCCCAATTAGAAATAAACTAGCTAGAAGAAATATTTCATAGTTAATTGGGGATTATCAGTTTGCCTGAAGGGAATAAAATCAGAGCATTGGAGCCTCCTCATTTCAGATCCACTGGCTTTATTTTTTCTAGTTTGATACAAATGTTCTTGCTTTTGTATCATAATTTTAAAAAAATCATGCATGAAACAAATTAACAACTAACCAAACTTTCTGATTTCTGAGAGGAGATTCATTTTCAAGTATCGATACACTGAGAGTTAAAAAGTATTTGTTCCATGTTTCATCTTTTTTGTCACTTCTAGGTCACTGTGATGTATTCTCTGGGTATCTGCAGATTTTGTGGAGACTTTCCATGTCCTATTTTAACCTATAGCTTCCCCAGACATAGATAACATATATATGGCATACAGAGAAACACAATACTTAGGTTTAATTAGACAGAATATAGATGAACAATTCACAGGGTCATTTCTGGTTGCTTGAATAAATAAAGAGGCAACAACAACACAAAAAGGAATTTTTTTAAACAGAAAAATTGGCAGCACTTAGGGCCAAAATGCTTCTGTCTCAGGATCTTCCACATAGTTTTGGTTGCTGGTCAGTCACTAGGTAATAACCCTAGTGGAAAACAAAGAATACCATCAGCATGTAGTAACTTAGAAATTTTTGTTACCCCTGTAAAATAGGTGACTCCATGAATAAGAGCAGTGTATTTTCTCATTCTCCACTTAAACACACACACACGTATATATGTGTATACATATATGTGCACACACACATATATGTTTCTTTAACACAATACATTGACAAAAACATCTGTGATGACTCTATTCTGGTGTCAGTGGTTCTGCACGCTACAGTTGGCACCCAAAGTGGGTGGTTCTTCCACGACTGTTTCAGGTTTTCTGGAGGTAAGACCAGCATCTCACTCTTGAGGATACCAGGCTGTCTGCTCTTTATACAGCAGATGGCAATCAGCACAGGATCTGGAGAATTTGCCATGTCTTAAAACCATTAGCTCAATTAATTGATCCATTTGTTCCATAACTATATCTTGAGCACCTGGTATTTGGCTGAGTGCTTAGGGACAAAACCCCAAATACAATACATTCTCCAACCTCATAGAAATCACAAGTAAGCAAACACTTACGATACAGTGTGATAAAGAGGAAATTAATGTAGCATGAACGAGAGGCTCCTAGGCAGTTGGGAAGAAAGGAGGAAGTCAGAGCAGGTTTCCTCAAAAAGCAGGAAATTTTCTGAGTCTTAACTAGTCGAACGTGAATGTTTGAGGGGAAGTGGTATAAGAATTAATGTTTAAAGTGGAACTCCTGGAAGAAGTATCTTTCATTCACTGTTGCGTTTAGCTAATACAAATCGAGCAATTATTATTATGTTGCTTTGCTGGACCCTGGGGAATAACAATAAACAGGACAAAGATTTTGCATGGAGTTCTCATTCTTGACTGAAGACAGACTGTATGCCAATTATTACAGTAATAGCTGCTACTGAAAAACTGCATACTGTGTGCCAGGCACTGTTGCAGATTTATGCAGAACCACTAAATTAAACCTTACAACAACTCAGTGAGGATGTTTCTATTATAGAGTAAATTGGGGAACAGTCATACGTACCGCTAGAGTGGTAGACTGTGTCTCAAAGAAAGTCAGACAACTGGGATTCGGGTTTGTTCTTCCAAATACCGTAATAAAATGCCAATCAAAATAAATAAATGAAAATGTAACATAACCTTAGGAAGCTGTAGGTGGTATAAAAAAAGGAAAGAAAACAGTGTAAACAGAGTGGTTGAGTGGAAAAAAAGACTATATTAGAAAGCAAAGCAGACATTGTCACGCACCCTGCGTGAACCCCTCAGGGCTGACCACTTCAGTAGGGTCAGACCAAACTCCAGCTCCTCATACCTGCATGCCTTATCTGTGGGCTTTTTTTCTGAAGTCAAAGGAAGGCTGCTTTGGTCTGGAACATGGCAGAACCAAAGTGGAAGGGAATTACCCCCACCACACACACACACACACACACACACACACCACACACACATACCACACACCACTCTGCTGTGCCAGAATAGTTGTCAGTTGGCAACATTCATGACTTGGCCTACAACCATCCCCAGCTTCCACAAGCCTGATGAAGGATAACTCCAAAATGTGTTCTAGACTACTTTCCAGAGCTTTTCTGCAGGACTGAACTCCATTGGCCCACAGTGGCGGCTGGCTTAATCATTCGCTTCTGATTGGCTCAGCTCTTTGTCTATCACTTCCTCCTCCTGTTAACCCTGCTTTCTTTCACCTCACATGTGAACTCTGTATACTTGAATCTTTGTCTTGGAGTCTTCCTTTGGGAAAACCTAAACTAAGATACGTTGGCTCATCAAGGAATCTGATTTCTGAGGGAAATTTTAGGCTATAACATTCTAGGTAGAGGAACTATTCATGTCAAGGCGAGGCCACTGTGTATGGCTGGAGTGGGATGAGAAAAGGGAGTAGAAATGAGCTTGAGGTAGAGAGGGGACCAGGTGGCAGAAATCTCTTTAGGCTATGACGAGTTATTTGAATAGTTACAAGAACAGCACATTATTCTCTATGAGGCAGGGGGAAAAAAACCTGGTAGAAATTTTTGAAATTAAAATCTAAAAGCAGACTTCACAGAAGAGCCAATCTAACACTTTCTCTTTTTTAAATTGAATTTATTGGGGTGATATTGATTAATAAAGCTATATAACTTTCAGAGGTACAATTATATAACATATCATCTGTACATTGTATCGGGTGTTCACCACCCCAAGTCACGTCTCCTTTTGTGCCCATTTATACCCCTTTACCCTCTCCTACCTCCCCTACCCCTTTGCCTGTAGTTATCACCAAGCTATTGTCTGTGCCTATGAGGGTTTTTCGTGTGTGTTCAGTCCCTTCACCTTTTTCATCCAGTCCCTGAAAACCCCTCTCCTCTGACAGCTGTCAGTCAGTTCTCTGGGTCTGTAAGTCTGTTTGTATTTTGTTAGTTTATTTTGTTCATTAGATTCCACATATAAGTGGAATCATATGGCATTTTTCTTTCTCTGACTGGCTTATTTCACTCAGCATAATGTTCGCCAGGTCCATTCATGCCTTTCTTCTTATAAATGAGGAAAGCGAGGTACAGGTTACCTTACTAGGAATAGGAAAAGACAGGACTTCTACCCAAATATGTATCCTAAATCTCTCTGATTCCCAATCTACATTGAGAGTTACATTCATCTTAGAAACTGACCATAAAAATAAGCACAAAAAACAGAGATGAGAATAAGGCAGACAATATCAAGAGTGCATCCTTAGAAAGAATCACTTTGTTTTTCGCTACTTCCTTCTCCAAGTTCAGTGCTTCTAACTCTCGCCATGGCAGACAGAGCAGCTCTTCCCACTCTCCCTAGTGGGCAGAGTCGCCAGCGTTGTCCTTCCCACTGAACTGCATGTGGGCACAGTTAAGGCAGGTCTGGAAGGCAGGCCAGGTTTCGCATGGGCATCTGGGTACAGAGATTTCTGCTCTGTGGGCACACTGCCTCACATCCTGTCATTAATGTCAAGTCTGACACCTGCCTGTAAAGGGGCGCTTAATGTCACTCAGTAACTCCATCATCAATGTAAAGCCCTCTATCCAAATAATAAGATTGGTGGGTTGAATCTCTGTGCAACTCTCTTTTCCAGAACTAAGCAAGTGCGTGGTGAATTTGTCTGGTGTGTTTACTGTTCCACATGAGATGTGATGCAGGCTAGTAAAGCCAAAGGGAGGGATTGAGTCGTTTATTAAGTATGGTCTTGGACAGGTATCTCAAATGTCAATTCTAGGATTTAATCTAAACTAATCTTCAGAAAAGCGAGATTTAATGGCATGGGAACCCAGAGGAATTCAAAGTGGAGGTAGCCGGATGCTTAAATCTCAAAGACCTCTATTTATGGCAATCTTTTAAATAAACTCTCTTACTTGGTTATTATCCTTTTGTGTTCTGAGGTACAAAGTGTTTAAAAACTGATACTGGTTCATTGGTGGATGGGATTTATACAGAACAAGTTGTTTATTTATATTTTATCCCTAACCCTGGCATGGGTTGTCAGTTATTTGCAAATAAAACCACGTAGTGGTAGCTGAGATCAGCACATGGAGCCTTCGGCCTCTATAGGCATCCCTGCATATCCATTTAGGGTGTATTCGTAATCTGCTATACTAGACCATATATCCCAATCACAAAACTTAATACCAGAAGACAGAGTTTGGAATGGATAAGGACAAATTTTGTAAATGGCCATGGCCCATTGTATGTAACCATTGGCAGGTCAAAAAATGTGGGTTATCCATCACTAAGATAATTTGCGCAATGTATTGACAAGGCCAAAGTTGGATACTAACTAAACTCTGGCATTTGTCTTTTCTTCAAGGCGCGTGCGCACGCACACGCACGCACAAACACACGCACAAATTAAAAAAAAGACTTGGCTTTCAAGTCTTGGCTTCTCAACATGGAATTAAATTTAAAAATGTGCAAACAGATGCAAACAGAAAGATTCATGATGTATTTTGTGAATGTGTTAATCTAAATTAATTTCCCAGAGATGGTATGTGGGAGCTCTTGCTGGTAGCTCCTACGACACTGGAAATGTCTTGGTAGCATGTTTACTTTTTTAATATTAAAGATAAAAGGGCTGGCACAAAAACCAGTGCTAATGACCTATTTCATGCTACAAAATCTAAAGAGTGCTTAAATAAACTAAAATATTTCCAAGAAGGTCAAGTGGAAATTGTGTTGTTAAAGTCATTAAAGAAGAAAACAGCTCAGAGAAGGAAACATATGGAGGTGAAAGGAGATGCAATAAAATAGCCAAGACTATGATGTTACAAGGTAGTTTCCTAGGCTCTGCAGAAGTTAAAGGATTTGCCTTTCTTTCCTTTCTCTCTTCCTTTTCATCTTTCTTTCTTTCTTCTCCTTTTTATTTCAGATATATACATTCTGATAAAATATTTTCTCTTCCGGATAGATTTTAGTAATTTTTCCTTATGTACAGCCAGACACTAAATATTTTCAGCTTTGCAAATGTTATATTTTTTTTTTGGTAAATATTTGACCCTGTTATTGTGTTCTGAAGGCAGCTAAACATTACTAAATAAATAGGTATGACTGTGTTCCAATAAAACTTTATTTACAAATGCAGGTAGCCTATGAGATTTGACCAGAGGGCTGCGGGTTATCAATCCTTATTCTAGAAAGTGATCTTTTCTAAAAAAAAAAAAAATGATTTTACCTATTTATTTTTAGGCAGAGGAGAAGGGAGAGAGAAAGAGAGGGAGAGAAACATCAATGTGTGGTTGCCTCTTGCATGTCCCCTACTGGGGGTCTGGCCTGCAACCCAGGCACATGCCCTGACTGAGAATAGAACCAGTGACCCTTTGGTTCACAGTCTGGCACTCAATCCACTGAGCAACACCAGCCAGGGCAGAAAGTGATCTTTTATAGACATTTTCCCCAACACTACTGTTTTCCATGAAAAACAGAAGTAGGAGTAACATTTTCTGGTACAATACTCAAAGAATGACCTACTTATTATGCTCATTGTGACTGTTTAAAAATGGGATAGAAATAATTATGTAGGAATATTTGGTACCTTCTGCATACCCTTTTCAGCACTTCACAAATAGGATCACAACTAATCCCGAGCACAATACTCTAAATTTAGTATACCTTTTCGCATTTTTGAAAAAGGCAGCAATGTTCAGCAACTTGAATAGGTCTGTACAGCTTTTAAACGTCAGTGTTGGAATTTAAAGCCTTTGCCTTTTGCAGATATTTGTCCATGGGTGTGCGTATCAAATCTGTATGCATTTTTCTGATGAGAGAAGAGTATGTCTCAGAGTCCCGGTAACAGTGGGAATGTGGAAAAGCACGCCACAAGGTCTTTTACACCTTGAGAACTACCACACCTTGGTCTCACGCATCCTCTGATAGTTCAGCTTAAGAAGGATTTATTAGCTTCTAAGTTAATGCCTCTTTCTACAAAACTTACCCAGAATTTAAGTAAGAGATACCCATTGGCAGTGGTTCTTAACTGAGGACCGTACCCAACCCAGAGAACATTGGAGAAGGTGTGGGGCTTTGGGGCTGTAGCAATGAGGGTGGGTGTACGTGTTATTCTTATATTGAAATAATTCAATATCTTTGGATTGAGTGAGGCAAACAAAGTAAAAAATACATCAGGGCACTTGCTTTTGAAATCAAAGTTCTCACTTTAGAAAACAATGTGTAATGTTAGACAAACTGCATCCATTCCATGGCATAAATTAGAAGGCTTTTTTTTTTTTTTTTGTAATTTTAATGAAGAACAACTGTGAAGAAATATAGTATGATACATTTTCTCTTTAAAACATGTAACTCTTACTTGTTATACTAACATAATTAAAATTACTGAAATGCAATTTTATAGCTAATAATAATCTGGAAATAAAACAATAAATAATTGAAAGTCTTATAAATCAAGGTGCATCCACCAGGTAGGGGCAGCAGGTAGAGGGTGGAGAACAGGAATATCCTTTGCCATAAAAGTGATGGAAAAAGAAATCTGAGTAGGACCAAAACAGAAAAAAATCATTCTGCTTCATTATTTCCACCAAAATGAATATTCTCTTTCTTTAAAGAGGATGATGTTTTATTTTTTTGACTCTTTTAATACAATGATCTGTTCTATGGATTAAATATACAGAACGAACCTATAAACATCTATATTAAACCTATAAATCCAAAAGAGGAAAGTTAATAAAATATAGAAGAGTTTGGGAGGGAAAAGTGAATTTGGCTAGGCTGAGTCTGGAGATTATCAATGCCTCGTCTTTATTACCGAACCAGGTTTGAAATGTGTATCTAAACTGGAATTGTCTTCTTCTGTTCTTTTTGAATGTCAGTCCTTTCGATAGTATATGGCACCACATATTTTCTTAGCGGTATTAGAGCGTTTTTGGACATGTGGGTGTGGGAGGGACAATAAGCATTTGCGACAGAATCTTCATCTCAGTGACTTTTCCAGTGCCATCTGGATTCCTGCATTTTTCTCTCCATGTCTAGTTGGAAGGAGAATTGGATTTAAAAAAAAAAAAAAAAACATAAAAGGATGTAAACATTCAAAGCGAAAGGAAGCGCTCTCTTGTTCAACTCCCCCAGGCAGCTGCTGCCTGAGTAAAATACTAATATAATATATGGCAACAGGCCTGTGAAGTCCGTGGGGCGGCAGGAGAGCGGTCGGTGGGGTGATCAAAGGACCGCGTCGCTGCCCGCTCCTGTCGGCAGTGACTAAGCAATCCAGCCCGGTGATTGGAAGAGCAAATTGTCTTTGTCCTGCCCATGCTGTATTTATCCTTCACAAATACCCACAAAACCCCGCAGGGATTTGGCTGAGAGAGTAGGCTCACTCCTTGCAGAAAAACTGGGAATAAATCTGGGAGGCTTTGTACAAGATCTGAAAGCTGCTTTCAGGACTTGCCGGAGGAGGTGTGTAGAGCCAGGAGTAAAGAGATTATGTAAACTACAGAGGACTAGGGGAGCTTGGCAAGGCCAGGCCCAAGTCTGGATGCCCTCTAAATACTCTCCGAGTGAGAGGCAGCTCACCGTACAGACCTGAGTATACAACCTTTTCCTGCTACTACGGGGAGTTAAATAGCAGCTTTGCATTCTCTTTGTTTTCCTTGAAACACGTAGACATTTAAAGGAATTTTTCTATCTCTATCATGGACGGCATGCTTTAAAGGCCAGTTTCTGTTTTATACATTTACCTTAAACATGGCTCCAGCATACTTATTTTCAGTATTCTCTGAGTATGGTCCCCCCTCTTCCCAATTATTTGGAAAATATGCTTTGGAAATGGATTCTGGAAATGGGATTTCAGTGTTTTTACAGACATTCCTTCATTTTCATCACCCGAAATGATGACTTAAACATCTTAGAATCTGACCAGCACTGTCTTCCCCTTGTCTACATGCAATTTGAATCCCTGCTGTGGGGCCCAGAAATCTGCTCTTTTAACAAATTCCCTGGTCTTTCCGATGCACCCTAATGATCGAATTCCACTGCTGTAGGAAGTCAGTAGGCGGATGCACTGAGAAAGAGAAAACCAAGTGACAAGCTGAGAAAATTACAAACCAGGTGGTTATTTATTTTTTTTCACCCATTGTTTTGGCACAGCTTGAATATCGCTAAATACATATCATGTCTTCGTTAGGATGCCGCTTTATCTATAATGTACAGTCAGGAGGATTTGTCTTAATAAACATCACTTTCATAAATAGAAATGAAAAGTTTCTAAATCTAATTTGGCTGAGTCTTGGAAAACAGAGCATAAAATCTCAAAGGGAACATCTTTCTGTATAACCTTACAAACAGAATCATTGTTTTCTGTTTACTTTTTTCTTTATGAAACACTTCTAATATTGCATTCTTGTGAAGCATAGATCAAGAATCCGAACCACGCCTTCAGGGAGAGAGGCGAGCTAGGACAAGATGTTGTCAAATAAAGTATATTAATATAATAATTATAAAGGTGCTTTGATGAGGAGAAATACATTGGGGAGTATTTGGTTGGTAAGCCTCAATAACTTTTATTAAGTTATTTGAAGGAATATTTGCTAGTAACTATAATGTTTACTCTCAAGCAAGTATTTCTCTCCATGCATTTTCCAAGAACTACACCAACTGCATCAGAGTTTTTAATCTCTTCTCAGGAAACATAACTTTTGGCTATAGCAAACATAGAAGTGAATACAGGAATGGGATTTGGGCAAAGTGGAGAGCATTTTCTCTACTTCAATTTTAAGAGGAAAACAAGATTCTCATGTTCTCATTGTGGGTATGGACCTCGGTCTACCAGAAAGGAGGCTTCTGCTGAAATTCCATTATTCATTGGCTGAGAAAACCAAGATTTCTCTCTTGGAGAGTCTCAAGTTTCTATTTGAAAATGATAGACGATGTATATTATTAGATTAATGAGATAATTAGAAAAATTCACAGCTGCATGTTTTGACAACACATTTAGTGTCTCTGTGTTAATAAAGCTGACCATAAACTTCACAAAAATGAAATTTACAAAAACATTTATCTGATATTTATTGGGAAAGCTGATTAAAAAAGGCCATGTATTCAAAGAAATTAAGCCCTTGTTGATAGCATTCAGAGGCCTGTTTTTATAGTCTTGATTTTGTATTTTTTATTCATAATTATACACAAAAATTTAATATATTTGTACTTTTATATGCATATATTTAGTTCAATTGTGAGATATTTATTACTGGTTTTCATAAATGAACCACTAATGAGGTGGTAGAGTTGTAGCCCTGTGTTATTATCAGGCAAAATAAAAATAAAAATCTTGCTATTCTCAAAGTGAGTTATTTCTTTCTTCCTTTTTGTTCCTCCTTTTTTCTTTATTAGGACACATGAGATTAGTTTCTAAGAGGGTAGATATTATTTGCAGGCATTTAAATATTCTTTCAAATATCTTCCTAATAAGGAAGTGAATATTTTCTCCTGTTGTCAAAAAGTGCAGCTGTGAGTTTTCTAATTGCTCAATTAATATAATGATACACTTTCCCTGTCATTAGCAAACTAATACATTTCAGAACCCAAGCTGTATTCTCTACTGGAGCTGAGTTGTTTGTTTTTGATAATATTGACTTACAGAATTTTCTACATCCTTATTATAATTTAGTAACATAAGCTCCGTACTTTACATTATGAATAGATTGGGTTTTGATCACGGAAAAAATGTTGCTTCAGGCAAAATATCTCAACTAACAGTACCTTGAGCATAGTCACCTTTGTTGAATTTCAGCTACCATTTTCCTGGAATTCCATGTTGTCTAAAATTATTTTTAAAATAAATCTAAAAGAGATGGCATCACCATAACAATGCATGATAAGGGAAAAAAACAGCTGGACATAGAAAATCATTTTGCTGATTTAATGGATTATCCTGAACACTCACACAAAGTATACTTATATTTTAAGGGAAAATAAATTGCATCAGAAAATGGCTACAATGTCATCATCACTGATTTTCAGCAGTATTTTTTCCTTTCTATGAGGTTTCAGAGAAAACTGAGCACAGAGGATTTCCTTTTGGATTGACATTTCTTCAGAAACGGAATTGTTCTGTGAATCTCTTTCAATATTATTCTGCCTTATTCCTATTCCAGATGTTGCCTCTCTGCTCTGGCTCACAGATTGTTTATCCACATGGTCTTCACAGTCTCACTGTTCATTTATTGACATCAGCTCTGCCTTTAATCCTCTTAATGAAGCTCCCACCACAGGCCAGAGACACCGTCCGGTGTTTGGCACCTGTTGTCCTCCTGTGGGCCTCTTAGGGTCAGCATTGTTGTCCTTTGCTTTTACAGAGAAGAAAACTAAGTTTTGGGGGTAAGGGACTTCAAAGGACACAGAGTTAGGAGATAGTAGGACCAAGGGGCCAACCTCATCTTATTCCAGAGCCAGCGTAGCTCTTCAGTACGCTGTGTTGCCGAGGGTCATGGTGGGTTTATTACCCACTATGTCGAATTTCTGACGGCTTTAACTTGCAGTCTGATAGGAACCTCAGTGCTCTCTCTCTTCATCTGAGGAAATGCTGAGCCTTATTAAAGTGCCATTTTTGATCAGCTTCTTGAGTTCCCTTTGAAATTTGTTCAGAGTTGCTCTCTTGGTTCCTGTCACATTATTACAATTTAGTAAGTTTGATCTTTGTTCTAGTTACAAAGATAGATTTGTGAGCGTTTCTTCTCAGAAGGTCCCATGTCCTCTCTCCACTCTATTAAAAAAAGACGCTTCCGTATAACATGCTTGACTTCTATAATTAGGGGGTGTTAGTATAGAAAAAAATAATACTTAGACTTGCCATGCTATTTTTGTGACATTTATTAGTATTAAATATCCAAAATAACTAATTTAAAATAATTATTTTGTGTTTTGTTCATTATTAAAAAAGTAAAATAAAATTTAAAGAGAAAAAATCTTTAAAATGCCTCTCTACCAATTTTCTCTATTATTAGAATTAGTAATTAACTGATCTTGAGTTTTCGTTATTGTTTTATGCTTTTTTAACAGTTAACATAATATTGATAAGACAAAAACATTGCTAGAAATATTATTTTACTTTTCATATACCCTTCTTATTTATATTATTTCAATTTTGGTCTCCATAATTTATCTAGAAGAGTAGATGATATTCCAAGAGCTTCATTAATTCACTCATTTAATGTATGTATATACATATATATGTGTGTATATGACTAGGTCTGTCTGGAAAAAGTTCAGCCATTTTTAGTATAACGAGAATGTTTTGTGTGACATCAATGTAACCTGGAAGCCAAGGAGAGTGGACTGGAATGTGCTTGTATGAAAAATGACAACTTTACTGTACTAGTCAGTGGGGGTGGAAGATGCCCTTGAGTGAGCCTGCGTACAGTGTGGCCATCACATTCAAAATGACTGAGGGAGTAGCAGGGGTGTCCAACCAGTGGTCAGCAGGCCACATGAGGCCCAGGATGGCTATGAATGCAACCCAACACAAAATCATAAGTTTGCTTAAAATGTGAGGTTTTTTTGTGATTACACGTTACAATGTATTTAACGTGTGGCCCAAGACATTCTTCTTATTCCAGTGTGGCCCAGAGACACCAAAAGGTTGGATACCCCTGGAGCAGAGCAATGAATCTGCATCAAATTTTGTGTTAAGCTTGAACATTCCTATGTGGAAACTATTCAGATGATTCAAAAGGCTTTCAGGGACGATCATTGTGCGTAGCACAAATACAAGTGTAGCACAAACGCTTAAAGATAGTTGAGAATCTGCTGAAAGTGATCAGTGTCCTAGAAGGCCAGAACAGCTGAGAATGTTGAACGTGTATGGGCTGCAATCAGCAAAGATTGGCGACTGACAGTGTGAGAACTAGAAGCTGATCTGGGGATTCCAAAAACCACTGTGTCCGAGATTTTGATGCAGGATCTTGGCATGAAGCATGTCATGTCAAATTTGTTTCATGGCTTCTGCTACCAGAGCAAAAGGAACATCGTGCTGCAGTTGCTAATGATGTGATTCAAACTGCTACCAATGAACCAGATTTCAAGAAGGGCATAACTTTGAAGGGGACTGAAGCCTCATTGTCCTGTGTACAATGTTTCTTGTATATTGTATCTTCTTCAATAAATGTCTCTATTCCTCATATTATATGACCAGATAACTTCTGGACAGACCTCCTGTATGTGTATGCGTATACATATATAACACACAAACTCAAACATGCAATTAAATGAAATACTTGACCAAAGATCACTGGATTTACAGTCAGGGCACATGCCTAGGTTATGAGCCAGATCTCTGGCTGGGGACATGTGAGAGGTACCCAATTCATGTTGCTTTCCCTCTGTTAAAAAATATAAATAAAAAATAAAATAATAAAATAAAATAAATACAAAAACCTTATAACTTGAATCCCTGCTTCAATGTCAGCGTAAAAGTGTCTTCAGAGCAAAGGGAGTATCCAGCTGAACAATTTATTACTTATAGTTCTAAAAACTGTAATCAAGCCCTGGCTGGTGTAGCTCAGTGGATTGAGCATGGGCTGCGAAACAAAGAGTCACCAGTTCAATTCCCAGTCGGGGCACATGCCTGGGTTGTGGGCCAGGTCCCCAGTGGGGGCCATGTGAGAGGCAACCACACATTGATGTTTTTCTCTCTCTTTCTCTGTCCCTTCCCCTCTCTCTAAAAATAAGTAAATAAGATCTTTAAAAAAAACTGTAATCAAACTGCAATGTATTTTTGGCCATTTTTAATATTGCACTTTATAGGATAATATACCTTCGGTTTCTGATCTCATTTTCAACAACATTTGGTTATATAATGTGATCATTATTTGAAAAGAGAGCTCAAAGCTAACTCACCCAGGAAAATGAAAACTAACGATCATCCGTAACATATATCAGCTTATAAAAATATCTTACTCCTTCAACTGCTGTGGATGACATGGTAGTTAAAAGCCCATCGACCTGAACTTGAAGTTGTATCTTGACCACTGTCAGTATTTTCAGGAGGATATGATTCACATGCCATTCAAGACCTAAACATGTTTTCATCATCACTGCCAACAAAGTCATGAATGTCAAATGTCATATATTAAATTCTTCGGTCATATCAGAAAAACACGGATAGACAAGAAAAAAATAAAAACAATCTAGTTTAATTGATTTAGGAGTTTTATATATGGCCTGACTATTGATGGACTGGGTCTTTCTGGAGAAATAAAATTTTCCTTGTGGCTCCGTTTCCCTGATGTAAAAATGATGGCTTTTATTTGTTTTTAATTTTTTAAAAAAGTGTTTACTTATTTTATTTCAGACAGAGAGGAAGGGAGGGAGGAAGAGAGGGAGAAAAACATCAATGTTTGGTTGCTTCTTATGCACCCCTACTGGGAACCTGGCCTGCAGCTCAGGCATGTGCCTTGACTGGGGATCGAACTCATGACCCTTTGGTTCATAGGCCAGCACTCAATCCACTGAGCCATACCAGCCAGGTAAAAAGTGATAGCTTTTAGATGAAAACTATTTCATGTTTCTCAAACCTTAAAATCCTATAATTCCCTACTTGAAGCTTTAGCTGATGTGTGTGAAACCTATTTAAAAAGCTACATCTGTCCTCCAAAAGGAGGATTCTTTTTATAAACACAGAGAGTGGACATGGCCCACGAAAGCTTTCCTTCACATGATGTTTTGATGCACGACATAGTATCTCAAAAAGCCCTGCTCTTCTGCATTCTGCATATTTGTGTTGTAGCTCTCGCTCTTGCTCTCACTCAGCGAAGGAAACAGAGTACCGTGGTGGGGTTAAGGATTAATGGCAAAGAATTGCAGGACTGTACAGCATGTAACCTTGATGGAAGAGATCAAGGGAAATGTCAGTCAAACACCTGCCCTGAGTGCAGTTGCTAATTAATTCGTGAACACAGACTCAGGTTGCAGATTTGCTAGTGTACAAGGGAATCAAGTCCCATCCTATAAATACTGCCTTGATTTAATGAGGCTTTAATAGGATTAAATGGCTTTAAGTTTATGACTTCATGTTTTTGAACATGGTTGTATCGTGCTTTTTAACGTGATAGGTATGGATTTCACTGAGTTTTAACAGCAGACTCTAAATGAAGGGTAAGGGGAACAGAAAAGAGAGAATGTCATTAACTCAGTAACTTAATTTTCTGGAATTTCAAAATAAAATTGAAAGTCGAATTGGTCTCAGGCTACCTAGAAGTAAATATGATAATTACTCAGAGTCTCCATCTGAAGTAATTACTCTCTAGTTTAATAGACTGTTTTCTGTTGCTGTTAAGCAGAGCTGTTTTGCCATGTCAAGGTCTCAAATGCATGCAGGGCTTGCTTCTAAATCATTTTAAAAATTGTATTTCACTACCTGCATATTTTAAGATTAGGTTCTGCTGGCAACTGTTGTCATTCTGTAAATCTTTTTTCATAAAATAAGAATATCATTGTGGATTTCTAATTGGCTGCCACAGGTTTCTATTATTAAAATTGCATTTTGACTTTTCAGAAAAAAAACTAAAAAGTGATTGGTCATGCTATAATTTTAGGTGCTAGAATGACACTGTCCTATAATCTAACCAGAAAGGTTCAAGGCTCAGCTCAGACTTTATCATTATATTATCATCATCAATTTAGTCAAGATTATTAGAAGTCTACTTACTTAAAATATGTGCATATACTGAGATACAGAGTGTCTGTAAGAATCAGGCATTTTTGAGTTAATATCTACTGGGACATGTGGTAACTGAGAAAATCGCATATCATTCCCCAGTTACAAGACAATTCAGCCCTGGCTGGTGTGGCTCAGTGGATTGAGTGCTAACCTTCAAACCAAAGGGTCACCAGTTCAATTTCCAGTCAGGGCACATGCCTGAGTTGTGGGCCAGGTCTCCAGTTGGGGATGTGGGAGAGGCAACCAATTGTACATTGATGTTTGTCCTTCCCTTCCCCTCACTCTATAAATAAATAAATAAATATTTTCAAAACCTTGCTTTTAAACCCCAAAATACTAAAAACCAAAAACATATAAAGAGCCTTCCTATACTCAAATATTACTAAAGAAAAAAAAAAAACAAAAAACATTTGAACTCACAAAGTTTTAGGGACTTGCCCACACTCACTTTGCTGCAAAGTAGCAAAAATCACCCTCACACCCTGCCTCTGGTTGTATTTCTTTAGGGTCCAGGAGTGTCTATTTCAGGGAACTTTTTGTCTGGTGACTCTATTTTCTTGAGACAGAGAACGTAGATCAGAATTTGAGGTCTCTAGGGTTAGGGCTCTATAAGTACTGAGGAGACGTAATGGGCTTCGCTAAGTCACAGAAGCGATAGAAAAGGTAACTGCGGAGCGTCGCGAGCATCCAAAAGCTGAAGTGAGTGTTTGCGGGGGAGGCAGCTGCTGTACGGACCGGACCACACCTTATAGAGAAGCCGAGCCTCTGTTGCACGGGACGATTGCAATGGCCAAAGACTGAAAATCACCTTGACTATTACTGTGGTGTAGACCTTTTTATGACCTGACATTTTATCACAACCATCTAAATGTTGTGAGTATTAGAGAAAGCATATCCATGATCGGAAATGATTTTAGTTCACAAGAGGTTCCATTTGTTTTTATTGAGGTTAATGGATCTGCGGATGCAGATCCATTAACCCCAGCATTTTTAAATGTTAAATCAGCAGCTTTAAATAAATGTTAACATGAGACACCAATTACTAATACTGTAATACCAACTAAAGGGCAAGATTTGGAGCATTGCCTAGCAAGAATATGTTAAAAATTCTGAACTCCTTTATTAGCAAGATAAAAATGATGTAAAGATATTAATATTTTGTTGGGTCAAAGCCAATAAAAATAAATTATTTCCCCTTTAAAAATGCATTTAGCAAATAGCTGTATAGTCTCTAGGAGACTTTATGTTTCCAAACTTTCATAGGATTATCGTTATTGTTATTAATGTTACTATTACTACACTTGCAATGCCATTACTGCATTAAGGAATTGATTTACTCAGACCTTATGGCTGTAATTACCACGCATACTCATGAAACAGTGCATTGCAAAGATCCATGTGGCTCATTGCTAAGACAGTGGTTCTGCACACAGTTGTATCCAGGTGAGCACTGCACTATTTTAAATTGTTTTGAATCAACTGTGTACCCAAATGGTATTGATATTTGAGCTCTGTTTTCATGGTCAGAATTTTACTACAGTAAAAAACTTTTAATTCAATTCAACATGCATTTACTGGATGCTTCTTATGAACCTAGGTAACCCTGTTCTCTGGGGACGTCTCAGCAGCTGGAACTGAGCTGTCCTGGATTGCGTTCCGGCTCTGTTCAGTTGCGGAGAAGTTGCTTAATTTATCTACGCCCCAATTTCCTCACTCATTAAGTTGGAGTGCTGTTACCTAGTTCATGGAGTTTTTGTTGAGATACTGAAATACATACCTGTGAACACTATATGTGCTACATAAGTAATGCTTTATAAATTATAACTATTATTAAAACAACATGATATCTTTAGAAAAATGCTACAAAATATGATTATCAGGCAAAATTAAAGAGCTATAGAAAGCTACTAGATGTTTGTATGTGGTGTATGTCTTCCCTTCTACATCTATGCTTTCTATTTTGAGGTGATTTAATTTTCCCAACGTCTTTGTATATTAAGATAATTTTATCAAGTAAACATCATAACATACACCCTGAGAGAATGGAGACTCAGTGGCTGTAGGATTGCGTAAGTCCTGTTTCTGAGGCTTCCTTTATGGTCAAATGCATGGTCGGCTTTGTAAATGTTGCATATATGTTCAAAAAGAATACAACCTTTGACTTTCAGGTATCAGTTTATTTCTCTGTCTCTCTGTTGCACATTAACAAACACACATGAACATATATGTACACATATACACATTGCTCATACCTTAAACCTCTGTTTATCTACTCTTACACTGATCTATAAAGTGAATATTTGAATCGTATTAATCAAGCTTTCAATACTTCTATTTCCTTTTATCTGTTTGCTGTATTAGTTTCTGTGAACAGTGTGTTAAAATCTTCTCCTGTCTCCTCCTTCTCACCTTTATCCACAACACCCCCTGGTCATGCTGTAGGACTTTCTCCAGAAATTTCTTGCCTCAGAAGGCTCACTTAGGGGCCCTTATTTATGTTCTTATATCAAACTGTGCTTATTTTTATCATAGCATTTATCATGACCTTACTGAAATCTAAGCTCTCTTTGAACCGAAACTCTTGTTTCCCACTGTACATGTGAGGTTTTGGGACTGGAGGCACAGAGTGTATTCGCCTCATGTATTTGTTGAATGACAGGTTTTGTGTCATCAAATATATTTGAATAATTGGACACAAATATGGCAAGAGTGTATTCATTATATACATCATCATCATCATCATCACTATTATTGAGTGTGCATTTTCTATACACGAGTGCATACCTCAGGCTAAATTTTATATACCTCATGTGAATTCACTCCCACAAAGTCATCATTAGCCTCATTTCAGATACGAGGGTGAGGCCTTTGCCCAGCGTGCCTCAACTTTTACGTGACAAAACCTTGATATAAACCTCGATATAAACCTTGTTCTACTTGACTCTGAGTTTATGTTCCTCATTACTAGGTTATTATGCCTACAGAGAAATGGTGGTTTACATTCGTATTTCTGGGATTAAAAAAAAATCACTCTAAGGTTCTTCTGGAGGCTGCATTACACAGATTTGGAACCTTGGGCATATTAACATCTGTATGGTAGTTACGGTATTCACTTTATGCAGTGAACTCAGGGCCCAGCTACCACATGTCTACAGCCAGGGTACCAATTGTTGATTCATCTAGGCTGTTGAATTATTATAGTTAATGAAAATAGATATTTTTGATTATTTTGTTTTGTTACATTTCTGTAGATTGAGACAAGGCCATAGGCGTCCACGTTTATCTTCAGTGAGATCATGTCACTTTCTTATGAAAAAGTCTCTACTTTGAATTATACATAAACTTTTAATTATGACACAGGAATGCCATCATACTTCTCAGGACATGCCAAGCTTATTTCTACTGCAGGGACATTGCACTTGTTCCTGCTGCTGCATGCCACTCTCTTCTCCCAAAACCCCTCGCTGACTCATCTCATCCTTGTGATAAACACTCACATGTCAGTTTCTGAGGGTAGACTTTGTGGACCCCATAATCCAAAATATTGTGCTTACAAGGCTTTATCCCTTTTGCCAAGATTAAACAATATTTTATCTTAATTCCTTGTTTGAAATAATAACATATGTATTTGCTTAATATATTTTGTCTGTCTTCTACAGCGTAATCATCATGATGGAATGTAATTTTTTCACTATTATATATCTGGAAATATGAATTTGAACACTCTGTAGGTGACAATTAAATCACAGCAAATACTTGAAAGAATAGCTGGTCGTATTATCTGAGATTGCATGGCCAATTACTCAAGGCCCTGCTTTTGTTGAGTTGCGTGCACACGTTATACTCCCACAGTACCTGTGGTGTATTTCTGTTACTGTCCTTGTCTTGTTGTTTCATCAGTGTTCCTTGACTCGTCTATGTCTTCTAGAAGACTGAGATCAGAGTTCTTGTCTTACTCCTGTGTCTATTCCCAGTATCCTACACATTGCATGATATACTTTGTAGTTACCCAATAAATGTTTGCTGACTGAACATATAATCACCTCTCCTCCATTAAAGAAGAAGTTGTGCCACTTAGTTTAGTCTCCTGTTGACACAATACAATAATTTAACACCAAATTGGCATTTTAGTTATAAAATGCACTATAATTACCTAGAAGATTGTATGTGGGGAAGATTGGCTGCAAATGACATTGTATCTTGAATCCATATAATTTAATGAGCAAGATGTTACTCTAATTAAATTTCTAAAGAGTTTCTACTATTTTAATGCCTAGTTTATAATTCAGAGAAAATATAGCCTTCAAATTGGAAGTGATTCACAAGACACAATCACCAGGCTAGAGCTTAAAGTAATCCTCAGCTCAGCTGAAATTTCTTGGGTGAACTTAAAAGTTCAGTTGAGCATTTTCAGATGAAATGGCCCTGTGTGTAAAATGGGGGTGAGGTGTGTGACGGGTGGACGGCTGAATAATGGTTGTGTTTGGAGTAAAATGGTCCTGAGGATACTGTGGTGTCTGCACACCTAAGGGACTCTGGCTGTCCTTTTCATCATGACTTTTCATGTGACAAATGGATAAAAGGAATCCAAGTTTCAGATGCCCCCTTCAGCCTCCAGGCAAAATAAATCAGCTTTCAAGGAAAAAAGGCAGAAATATTTAAATGTGGAAATTTTTCTCTACCTTTCACTTGACCCAGTTTTGTCTCCTTCGGTGAAAAGCTGAACATCGGGATGGAGGCAAAGCCTCACCCCGCCACTTCAGCAGGTTTTATGAAGCCCCTCCATGTGTAGTAATTTTTTCCCTCTGTAACTCCTCCCCCTCAAGAGAATACATGAACTAATTTGCCAGTGCCAGAATCCTGGGAATTCACATTCTTTTCTACCTGCCAGGGAATCACTGGCCAATTTATGACTGTCCTCTCTGTATTTAATTCATTTTTTTAAACCTGGAAAACAGGAATTTTATATTCCTGTTTATAACAGGATACAAGAATGCCCCCCCCAATTATCTAAGAATTAGTGCAAAATTAATATAGATCAGAAAAAGATATTTAAGGAGAGTGAATCTGAAAATTTAATACGTAATGCTAAAACTGCTGAAGATTTAGGATGACATTTAATGATTGATATTGTACGTGATAGTATATTTCCAGAAAATGTTTCCAGTGCCGGTAAGCTGGTTGCTCATGGCGAACACTAAATTGGTTTCCTGAAGCTTAAAACATCTGACTATAATTAGGCTCTTAAACCTGTTCCAGAAAATCAGACAAGCATCAGAAGCTGACTCTTAAACAACTTTAATTACTATGAAAATAGTGTAAGACTTCAAATATCAAAGATTATTATATTATAGGTAGGCTTATGATCATAAGGTACAGTATGGTAAATAAGGCATAGCCAGGCTTGAAACACAGTGAAAAAAATATTTAAAGTATTTCTCTATTTAGCAAAATAGACATTGTCAGTTCTGGTGCTGTGAGTTTGTTTCAACTCTACTAAGCATCAGCTAGATTGGATTCTCATGTTGGAGACTAGAATGCATCACTGTGGGAATTGAAATGCATTACTCTGTGAATTGGAATGAATTAGGCACACTCGATCGGACTTCTCCCCTGTCATATTTCTGGTGTTCTAAAAATGGTTTCTATAGGAGTTTACTATCAGGTCCAGGACAACACTTTATAAACAATATTTAATGGAAGCTTTACTCTGTTAAATTTCATTGCAACGCAACATTAGATCTTTCTTTTTTATACTATAAACACACTTATTCTCTAAGTTACAGTTGTATTGTCCACAACTAACAAGCCTATGCAATAGTTTGAGTTCCTCAGGAATGAAGGAAGAGAAAGGGTTTGGGTTTTTTGTTTGTTTGTTTGTTTGCCTTAACTATTTATCACCTTCAGTACCTTTAAAATTAAAACCAGGCCAGAGCATTTTTTTTTTCTTTTTTGAAAAACATAATATTTAATTCCATTTTGGGGAAAAATTTTTAGTTTGGTCAGGATTGTGATATTCCAAAGGGCTATAGGAACAATACTAAAACTTAATCATTTTAATTATAGTTTCAATATTTAGATGTGGGGCCTGAGGGATGGTTAAAGGAAGTAATGAAAATGCTGTCTCTCATCTAATACAGTTCCAAAAGTAGGCACACGTTCTCCTACCAGAATGGCTCTATGTAGATTGAGATATGAACTGGGTCATTCACCCTCAGCTTTGACAAGGTGACCATGCAACCTTACTTGGTAGCCTTTCAAATGTTGTGTGGGGCCTGCATCGGGGACTTCAGAGCATCAGCATCATGGTCCCTTTTGTTCTAAATCCATGAAAATTGAATTCATATGCAGAAACGACAAGGGTCTGGTCTTAATCCGCATTTTCTGTGTTTGCGTGCATTCTTGCTTTCAACTTCATGCTCTAAGAGAATGGCGCCCAGTGTGTGTATGTGTCTGTCTGTGGGGATGTGTGTGCATTAAAGAGAAAAGCATTCAATTTGGTAGGGCCTCCTAGCAACTTTTCTAATATTGGCTTTGGTTTTCTTGGTGATTTTGTCCAGAGCTCCATAGTGTTTTTATGCTCATGGATTTTTCGTTTTGCTCAAAGAAGTCATTGATCACTAAGTTCTGCTCTTTTCCTAATGACGGGCTCGTGCTGGGTGTCACATCTTAGAAGGGGAGGCCTCTGTGCTGTTGCCTAAAATCATTGCTTGACAACAACTTATTTAACACATAATTTAATAATTACACAAAGTGCACGGAAGAATCGACAATCCACTTGTTGGAAAATAGGAATCAGGCAGCATTAATAGGCTAGTGTTTTGTTTGAACACGTGTAGTAATGTTTTTATATTGATATCTGACTAGGGAGGGAGACTTAGCACCCTGAACTCCATTTTAGATATGAGGAAACTATAGCTAATTTGAGTATTTTTTTCTATATGTGGAAATCATATTAGCAAAAAAGAGCCATCTTATTTGTAGAACTGAGTGAATATAGCAATATTTATGTTAATAAAGTACTGAGTCACCCTGAATTAGAGATATAGATATATATCTCTCCCTTATCTTGCCTCTATTAAAATAAAGAAAATTCTACTGAACTTGAAACTACTTTTTAAAGATTTTATTTATTTATTATTTTTAGGCAGAGGGTCAGGGGTGGAGAAAGGGAGAGAGAGGAACATCAATGTGTGGTTGCCTCTCACGCGCCCCTCCACTGGGGACCTGGCCTGCAACCCAGGCATGTGTCCTGACTGGGGATCTAACCGGTGACCCGGTGACTTAACTTATACAAATTAGTTAAGTTTTCTGGACTTTGGATTTCTTAACTTAAAAATTGGAATAATAGATATCTTATGGACAACAAATATGGTAATACAATAAAAAGCAGCCATTACAATGTCAGGAACCCAGCAGGAACTCATCAGATGTCTATTCATCTCCTTGCATTTCTCCTAGGCCCTTCCTGCGATTCTGTATCACATCCTAATACGTAAGTACTTATAGGCTAATGGGTGGTTGCTGTGCAGATGGTGGCTTGATCACAGTGATTATTGAAATGCAGGAATGTTGTGTGACCCTGTCCACGACAGTATTCCATTTGTGCCATATGACTATCCAGGGAAAAATATCTTTCAGCTACAGGAAGACCCTCTAGTTCTCTAAGCAACTGCCCAATTCTCACGAGTGAACTCTATGAGGTTTTATAACAGGACATCACTACTTCTTGCTCTGTCCCCTCGTCAACTCACACAACTGTGTGCTGTGTTTTTGACATTCTTAGTATGTGTTCATTTAACCGCAGCTACCTCTGGTATACTACCTTTGTCTCGCCTTCTCCCCAGTCCTCATCTATGTTACTTTTTTGTATGTAGCTACACAGGACCCCTTCAACATCTCCCATGGTGAGTGATGACATTGTATATAAATTCACGTGTATGCAAACAAGTAAGTTTTAAATCACAACATAACTTCTCCAATTCTGTTTTGTTTTTTAATGGGCACTATATTATGGGAACAGGGGTTGGGAAACAGAGATGTTTAGAGAAGCTGAAAAGACAAAGAAGAAGTAGTGTTTTACATCATCTTAACACATGAGTAACTGATTGAGTAGAAAGGTATGAAGAAAATATCCGCCCTTAAAAAAACATAAAATAAAATGAAAGGGCAAAGGCAAGAGCATAAAAGAATATAAGTATCTGGGGACAGGTGCCAAATGCGGGCTGTCACAGCGAGCTCTCCAGTGCTTATTTATTTCAGCAAGAGTTTTAATAACTTCTGCATATTTGCAGGAGAGTGATTTGAAAATCATCATGTCTTTAATGTATCAAATACATTAAAATCCTAATCTTAGCAGATAAGCAAACGTGCATAGTTAGGGTACTCCATTAAATTTCTTTTCCTTGATTTACTGTAACATGGGCTACTTACTGAGTTGAAGATTATGTACAAATTACTACAATTATATCCACACTATGTTCAAATAAGAAGCTCAAGGATAATGGTTGTTTATTCCTCAGTATTGATATCAGTCTCTCTTTTCAGAGTGTGTTATAGCCATGTGAAAGCAAAGACTTAACTTACTCTGCATTCCCAAAATATTTTTACATGTACCCGTAGCACTAAATAGTAATAATAATAATCTCAGATGTTCAACATGTTACAATGAGAATCTGATCTCCCTTTTGTAAACCATAACAAATAAAATGGAACTTCCACAATCAAGAAGAGAAAGCATATTTTAGGTATTCCGAAAGAGAAGTTTCTCTCTTGAACTCTGGTAAGATGGTTAAAATTTTAAATGCCTTAGTCTGAATAGCGGAATGCCTTCATGTAAACAGTTTGGATTAACTTTGCAATACATTCCAGGGCTAAGAACTCACACATCTTTTTCAAGGGGCCCAAGCAAGCTAAGATCAGAACATTCGATCCTGATGGTGGCACAATTTTTCATTCAAGTAAGATGGTGAAAACTGAGCCCGCCCCTACAGCAAGGACCAACCAGATTTTCTGTAGAGGTACAGACAGCAAATAGTTTTGGGTTTGTGGGCCAAGAGGAAAAACTGAAGCTAGTATATAGTTAATTATGAATCAAGAGAGAAAGTAAATTTCCCCCCATTTTTTTATTGATGACATTCTAAAATATCGTAGTCAAATGTAACTCTTTGTATTTTTTTGTCAATGACATTCCAAATTTTTTATTGATGACAGTCCAAAACAAGTTGAGTGTAACTCTTTGTCATATGGGTGTACGAGTGAGGAGAATAACTTTGGGCTTAATCGTAATTCAAAGCTAGTAGAAAGGTGACCTCATCCTCACACAAAGCTTCCCCTCACTTCTCTGAAATGCAGTGATCTTCCCTCCTGGGAATTCACAAAACATCTTGAATGCATCACCCTTTGGCACGTCTGTACCACCTGCGCAGTGCTGGAGAGCTCGGTGTGTGCAACCAGGCCAAAAGGACTGGCTCTGGGGTAACACTCCTAGGGCCTGGATTCCAGCTGATCTGCTCAGTGGCTCTGTGATCTTTGGCTTCTCCCTTAACCTTTCTAGCAACTTCAGTTTTCTTTGTCTATAAAATGAGTAATAATACCTGTCACACAGGTGTTAAGATGAAATGAGTATGTTCATGCAAGACGTAGAACAGTGAATGCTATTGTACAACATTGGATATAAATGTTGTGATTTTTGATTTTGCAACGGTTTAAAAACACGTAATTATTTTAGCTTGTGGGCCACACAGAAAAGGGCATGGCTGTCATTTGCTCACCCCTGCCCTAGTGAGGGCACTGTGTCCTGGCCCACTCGCATGCCTCACCTCAGGTAGGCGTATCCTCCCCTACCTCCTCGGAGCGCTGGCTGCTGCTAAACCACTGTCTTGGAATTGGAAATTGCCCTCCTCTGAAGGGACCTTGTCTTACCAAGGTCACACGCCATCCCCAAGGACAGCCTGTATCCAGTAACTAATCCAGGAAGGGTTACAAAGGTTCTGTTCTCAAAGGCAGGGCCACTCTGAAGAGCCATCCCAGCCCCGAGCCTCTTGTGAAATCCTCCATGACCCATGTTGCCGCCCTGCTGCGGTCTGGCTTGCGTTCTTGTGATCGGTCTTGCCTCTCATCTGTTACAGGTGTCTTGAAGGGACACCCCGGAAGACTCCAGTTACCCACCTCAAACCCTACTTGAAAGCATTTCTGTCTGTCATCCCCGATGTTGGTGAATTTATACAGCTCAGTTTATGGCCCTCAGCTTTAAGCTGCTCACATTATCCTTTCCCGGTCATACATGATTTTTAGGAGCTTTTAAAAGTGGTCCCTATAAAGCATTTTTAGATGCAGAGTGGCATCAGGGCACTGCGTTATCCCCATATGCTTCTCATATTCCAATGTGATTATGCAGTTCTCTCCAAAATGAAGTTCAGTGACATATGAAGAGTGAAAATATTTAAGGGCTTATATTTACTGATATTCTGTGTAAAAGGATCTTCCAAATTATAACAAAAATCCCTTATCCTAATCGGAATTGTTTTATTCTAATCCCCACTTACCACCATTAAATCTTGCTCTTGATTTTCAAAGTCAGAGAAAAAGCTCAATGGAAAGAAATATTTGCAGTCTGCTTATGCAAATACATATGTATGTTCTTTGGTTTTAACGCAGTAGTTCTGATACTGATCTCGTAATAAAGTGGGGCGTAGAGAATATTGCGATAGATTATGGTTATAAAAGATGCAAACTTGTCAGGTTTATGCCTTTATATGAATGTAATGAAATGCTGGCATATAGCACTTTTTACTGATGGCAGTCCTCTTAGCTACAGAAGGCATAAATAGAAAACATTTTCTATATATATTTTAGGGTTAAATGGGACTTCCTGTTGCAACATGGATAAGGAAGCTTAGAACAAATAAATAGAAATACTGTATCACTGAAAGAGCAGTAAATGGATGACACTTTTTACTTCCAGAGGCTCATACAGTAACTAGATTCGAACAGGGATAAAAGAAATGAATGATTGATTGGTCCATATTAATCTAAATATTAAGTTTGCATCTTTGTACCATCTTTAATTTTTTGCTCTATACAGTTAATATAAAAAAAGTGCTGTCTCCTTCAGAGATGGTGGATGAAGAGAATTACCTGAGCTATTGCTTGGATATAGTACAGAAATTCATTCATTCGGAAGGATAAAGGCTAATTTAGTTTTTTATCACGAAGATGGTCATTTTCTCCCACAGAGTATAACTGCCCAAATTTCCAGGGTTTCTTTTTTTTTGGAACAGCCTTGGTATTAAGACTAGTATCTCAATATAGAGCAAGATTCCAAGACTGCGTGCATTATCCTCAAACTTGTTTAATGTGCATGATCATGTCCACTCAACAGCATCAGCATCATCTATGAATTTGTCAGAAATGCAGATTCTCAGGTTGTACCAGGCATTTACTGAATCAGAAACTCTGGGGGGTGGAGCCCAGTTGTCTGGATTTTAACAAGCCTTCCAGGTAATGGATGCCCTTAACCAAAGTGAGAACCATTAATGACAGGAAAATTGAAATGCAATTAAAGAAAAGGAAACAAAATAAAATTAAATTGGCCACAAGTATGTTGCTTAATGTGGCAACAAGAGAATGAGTGATCCTGGAGCTTGAGAGCTGTGGACATTGGGAACCTTTTTACATTAGACTCCATCAGGAAGCTATTCTATCCATTGGAAAGATGGGCTCCTATGAAAACTCTCCCCATGTGGGCAACAAGGGGCAATTTTGAGAAGCACAACATAGTAATACAAAGAAGCTACACCCAAGGGGAAGCAAGAGTGAAACAAATGCAGTATCTGAATTGGAAAAGAGGAGACAGTTTTGGTTTCTGGCAGTTTAGTTCCTGAGATTTTTAGACCCCAAACATAATCAATGACTAATGATCGAACAATGAGTCGTTGAAGATGGAGTCACTGAAAAAGAGCCTTGCAATTAGTGGTAAAGGTTCTGATTTTAAAATAAAAAGAAGACATCTCCTTCATAGTCCTTAGGGCACAACAGGTCCAGTTTTGGAGCAGTGTCGTGTTAACATGGATACAAAGGCGATATAACTGCATGCTCAGCAAAGCACGTTAAAATCTCACTTCTTTTATTACCTCCTTCTCTCTCACTCTTAATCCTTTAGCTCCTCAGCTTTGTTCTGGAAAGCTTTGCTCCCATGCTCAGCTCTCAGAGTTGTCTTCTTCCCCCTCTATTCCTTTGCTTATAGACACTGACTTTTATCCCAATCCAGTAACATAGGGTTCTTTTTCTTTAAGAGAGAAGAGGAACAATATGGACTAGCTATTGCAGTATTTTCTTTGGGAAGTCAGGGTAGGAACTAAAAAAATGAAAGTATTCCCTTGTTAAGCTCTTCTATTCCTCTTCTCCTGGATCTGCCTGGTTTGGAGCTGATGGGAGAGAGTCAGGGGCCTGGGGAAGTGAAAGGAGAGGAGGTTTAAATTATTCCATTCTAGGAATGATAGTTTCCCATCCCGCACACAGTCCAAGATTTCACCAACTCTTAGTTGAGTATTGACTGCAATTTCATTCTGGAAAAAAAAACCTTGTCTTATCTGTCTCTTATTCTAATTGTAAGCACATGGGTTAGCTGTTTGATAAATACAATATTGATATCATTCCAGAGGGTTCAACAGGTATTACTAACTAATACCTTGGTGACATATTTGATAGTTCTGACTTAAGGAACCTATTCTGATATTGTTACTGATAGATATCTGTCCATGCTGAATGTCAACTAACAACTGAAGTAAGTACCCATGAGTCTAAAGTTGGAATTTAGAGGTATCCTTATAAAATGGTGCATCTATGTATAGTAGATTATAAACTGAAGAGTGAAAAGGAAACCAATTAATTATGAGTTTTCTTCATACAGTATCCAATAATGTTGGATTTTAATCACCAAATCAATGTTTATTTTGGAAACTGGTAGGTTCATGCTAATTCAGGGAAAATCAAGACATTGTGTGAAGCTGATACATATGAACGTTCCCTTAGGACCAGGTTGTTGACAAAGACAATGTTGCATATGGTTACACTGTTTTATTTTGTCAACATCCATGTAAACCACTATTTATTCCTTTCATTTATTCATTGAATAGGTAACTGTTTGATGTCACCTATGTATCAGGCACTCATCTACATATGGGGAATAGAAAGTAAAGCGAATCCAAACCCTTGTCCTCGTGGAGTTTATCAGGGGGAACTATGACTCAGACACCTTAAAAAGTATGACTGTGGTCACGTATTTTGTAACTGCTGTAAATAAATACTTCAAGACTGTACGACATCAAAATGTATGCTTTTGACCTTATTATGCTATCCAGGACTGTGAAATCAGTACATCTCTTATGGACTCTAGCTCCCTGGTCACAGAATACATATTTTCACTACTAATCGAAATCAGAAATGTTCACCTATTTCTTTACTCTCCCATATAAAAGCATATATTTTCACTTAGGGCAAACTGAATATATTGGGTGTAATATATAGCACAGAGAAGCAGAAATGATATAATTTAAACACCAGTTTAGAAATATAGGAAGAGTAAATAGCTTTAAAGGCTATATGCTAGTTTGCCCTAACATTTTAGAAAAAGAAAGTAATACACTAAAAGATAATCAAATTGTATGCTTTATAGCAATGTAATAAGATATTACTTCTTTGAAAATATTTTAACATAATATACATAGTTTATGGTATCTTGTTGGTTTCAGATATTCATGAATATATTAGCATTCAGGAAAGGACTTACAAAGCTACATAAAATGTATTTTTTCCTTCTTATGAGCCACCTATTATCCTAAATGTCTTTTAAGATGAAGAATCAGCTAAATATGATACTGTGTTTATTCTTATGTCTAATTCCAAGGCAAACATTACACATAACGAGCATTCTGGTGATAAATTCTTATTTGAAACAGCATTCTTTTGGCATTATGCAAGTTGTTTATAATCTTCAATTCAGTGAACATGCTGGGTTGCACTATTTCATGTAAAGAGAATAATAGATTATAAGCTTAACTCTTACCATTTCATATTTTATGGTCTCCCCGGTATACTTGGAGACTCATTTTTCAGCATGACCTCCAGTGAGCACACAGAAGGAAAAAATTCTTAAATTTGCTTAGAAAGAGCAAAAATGTTTTGAATTAAATCTTATTCAGCCAGAGTGGTTAGAGACAGAAATATGACAAGTTCTTGGGTGAACATGAAGAAACATCATGGAATTATTATTAAAAGTAACTCATCTCAGTGCACTCACAAGATGTAACTGTCTTTCAGCCTGCTTAGCTGCATGCAAGGGACAATAACTCAATATTGATCAGAGATTAGGAAAAAGAAAAAAAAAGTCACACTCAACTGTAACCTGTTATGAAAGGAAGAGTGTTCACTGAAAATGTTAGAAAAGGGACTAGTATATGTTCTTTGTTTTTATTTTTTATTTTTATTTTTATTTTTTACTGTTCATTTACAGTTGTTCTGATTCCTGCCCCCCATTTCCTTCCCCTCCCTCCCCCCTTGGTCATTACCATGGGTCCTTGATACATGTTCCTCGAATAGAAGCTTGTAAATATTCTAAATATCAAGAGTACGATCTCCATGATCATATACCCAACTGAAAGGCTGCAAGTGAAAATCTGATCAGCTATGCAGTTGTTATGTAGACAGAGCAGAAAATACTGGATGGGAGGTTGTTATCTCCCTACTAGTATTTTGGCCTAGTACACATAAACTTAGGAGAGTTAAAAGGTGGTTATTTTTATTTACAATCAGCTCTAGGGATCAACTTCCACTTTCATCTATGGCAAAGTGACTGATATTAAATGAGCTCTCTTGCCTTTAAAAAAGTAAGTGTGTAAGATCGGACAAAGTAAATGGAATGACTTTTCAGACAGGGGACACCAAGCAGCACTTGACTGTGCTACCTGAGAGAAGGTGAATTGAGGCGAGCCCCATGACCGCTGTGGCCTTCTGCTCGGAATTACTTTCCCCATGAGAAGATAGATCAGGAAAGAGCAGCCAACATGCAGCCCAGTGAACACCTGAGCCCAAGTTGAAGAGAGAGAATTGGCTAGAATTTGCAGGGCAGGTTATCAGAGACAAGAGATCTATTCAAAACAGACGCTTTGAAGTCTACACAGGGTTCTGCTTGAGTCTGAGGCTGACACAGAGATGCCCATGTTCCCCAGGACGCGCTGCGTGGCTGGCTAAGACTGAGGGAAAGAACTGCTGCTTTCTTAGACTAGGTCTGCTGACACATTTCGGAGTGATGGAGGAGGGGTCAGCATTCTATAGGATTGAAAAAGAAAATTACTTTAAATAGTCATAAAGGCAAACTGTTCAACAAAAGCCCATAATTATAGAACATTTTTATACTGTAAACTTTAGTTGCCAAAATCAGGAGGCTCTGTTATGGATCTGAGATTACTTTTCTTTACAAGCAGTGTGGGGGGTGTGTGTGTGTGAGAGAGAGAGTCAAGTTTGGAAAAAAAAAACAACTTATTTATAAATTATAAAGCCAAAATACATATAATGGAATTTCTTACAGTATTTTTTGCATCCATTTTACAAATACTCATTGCATGTATTATTAGTTATTATTTGTTCGGTACTTAAGTTTCCCACTGGAAAGTCAGCTTTTGGGGGTCAGGATCATTCCTAACTTACCTCTGTATCCCCTGTTCAAACAGTAGAGCTTGGTACATGATTGGAATTCCGTGACCATTTTTTTAAGTGCAAGAGTGCACAATAATGAAAATATATCTAATTATTTTCAAGTTAAGCAAAACAAACATTCCCCTGTTTAAGTGTTAAAGCACACTTTCTATTGCCTTTCTTTATCTCTCAAAGCATCTCAGAAAATTCTGTAACCCTCTGTTTTCCACCTGGTTCTTTTTTAATGGGCTCATTGTTTTTGCTGAATCAAGTCAAGATTAATTGAAATTGAATGCGTCTAAATGGTTCTCTGATGTGAAATAGGGTTAAATAGAACCTTGGCAAAGTTTTGTGTTTCCACCGTTGGAAATCTATTCAAAGGCTTTGTCTTTAGAATAGAGACACAGGATTTCAGAGGTAGAAGATTTAATAATTCATCTAAGTGTAAAAAAAAAAAAAAGATTTGGTCAAGAGCTCAGGTCCCTTGTTATTTTTACATTTGTCTGTCTACTGGGAAACCATTTCAATGGCAGTCTCACTCACACCTTATATAGTATGACCAAAGACTGATCTTACTTACTTTTGCTTCAATAAAAAAAAAGGTTTGCATTTCATGAATTAATATTAGTTTGGTCTCCCTTTCTTAAAGGACACTCTCTGGTTAGCTTATAAAGACTTTCTCTTTTAATCACATATGTAACAAATTATATGAGATACTCCAACTAACCAAATATTTATACTAGATAATATGCAACTTCTCCACTGGAATATTTAAATAGTTGTCTGGCTGGTTAGTTATCACTGCAAACTTTGGTTAATTATTTTATTCCTATTTCTAATGTAAATATTCTTTTATTTGCATTTTTGTGACTACATGTACACCCACAGAATTCATTGTGGCAAAGAGACATGCCTATTTCTATAGAGATACCCAGGAATTCTGCTATAAAAAGAATCACAAGAAGCTCAGTTAAAATAAATCTACTTAAAACTAGAATGTCATATAGTGAGTGAAAGTAAGTTTGATTGGAACTTTGCATAAAAAAAATTACAAACTGTGAAAACACTTTTTATTTAAAACTTGAGAGTATAAATAACTCTTAGAACATAATTTAAAAAGTGCCGATTTGTAATATGCGACTTCAGCCAATTTAAATTGTACAAATACTATGTGTAACTTTATTTTTCTTTTGCCTTTTGTGGTGAGGTCATGAGACTATGACTCAGAAATATTCAAGGTCTTCATCAATTTTCTACCAGCATCTATTCATACCTGAATAATTTTAATTTAAAACACACACTTTTAAAACACATGCCATAATCCTTTAAGTACACCTTTACTTTTTGGTTATTATTTGCATTTCCATCAGATCGGTACTTGCATAGCTCTCTTTTTTCATTTAATAATCCCTAACATTTGTTGAATACCAGTATGTGTCAGGCCCTGTTCTCAATGCCTTATAGGCAGTATTGGATTCAGTCCTCACATCACTGTGTACTATTTCAGAGCTCAAACACTAGAGCGCGTAGAGATTGCTACCCGCTCCAAGCCTCAGAGTTAGCATGCGGTAGAGCAAGAATTGGAACCCAAGCAGTCTCAAAATTATACATACTTAAATATATCCACTTCCAAAATAAGCTCGTCTTGTAAACATTATAGTTGTATTTGGTATATGTTTATTTTCAACACTTTTGTGGAATGTTACGATTCTTTCCTTTTTCCTTTTTTTTTTTTTATCTGTAGTAGCCTTTTATTATTGGTTCTTCTATTCTGTGAGTATTCTGACATTAGTACTCTTTGTGAACTGGTTTGACAGCCTAGAGGGAGCGGGAGACCTATCTTCTTCCTTGCTCAACTCTTCACAGGGACTGATTGACAGGATCCACGTTAGATTCCTGAGCAAGAGACTAATCTCAGATTCTGTTTGTTGATGATTTTGAATTTTGGCAGAACACTGTTTATGATTTTAATTTAATTTTTTATTTTATTCAATCACCGTTTACATTCAATATTATTTTGTATTAGTTTCTGGTGTACAGCATAGTGGTTAGACAATCATATGCTTTACTAAGTGTGTCCCCTGATATTTTCAGTACCCACCTGGCATCATACATAGTTGTTAAATATTATTGACTGTATCTCTATGCTGTGCTTTATGTCCCTGTCACTGTGTTGCAACTATCAATCTGCACTTCTCAGTCCCTTTACATTTTTAACTCAGTCTTCCAACCACTGGCCCTTCAGGCAACCATCAATCAGTGTGTTCACTCTATCTATGAGTCTGTTTTTGTTTTGTTTGTTAGTTCATATTATTCTGTAGATTCCACATATAAGTAAAATCATATGGCATTAGTCTTTCTGTGTCTGACTTATTTCACTGAGCATAATACCCTCTAGGTCCATCCATGCTACGGCAAATGGTAAGATTTCAGGGTTTTTTATTACTAATAGTCCCTTGTATCAGAGAGAATTCTTTGTAGGATATAACCTTTTAAAGTCTCCACTTTAAAGCAACGTGGATAAAACTTGCCCCTTCAAAGTTTATGCCGTACATTTGTCGCTCCCTAATCTTAGCGTTGAGTTTTCTAGTATTGTTCCTCCTTCAGTTATCAAACCTCTGCATCTCTAGGTCACTTGAGTTCATCTACAAGTCCATGGCATTTTTTTCTGAGCTATTATAAATTATTTTGTGTAAAATGGGAGAGGCATAGTTTGCCAAGAAGCATTCAGATTTCCTCCATTTAAATTCTGGACACTCTCACAGTTATGTCGAGTGTCAGGAAATGGCATGCTTTATATCTTTTAATTTTCTTCCTTAAGTGTCAGTTATCACTTAACTGTGTATTGGATCTGCGAAAGCATCAAGATCAAAAGCCCCGCTAATCCTGGAGCGTGGGGGAGCTTTGCAGTTTCCATGGAGGGCCAGGTGCGCCTGCGTGTGAGTCTCTGCTGACTTATAACACTGCTGTACTCCTGCTCACGATTCCCGGTTTCCCTTTCTTTTCCAAAGGCAAGGAGGCTTTGTTATCTTTTAACCACAACTGCCGACGCTGTTCTCTACAGCAAATCTGAGGTCAAGAAGATACGTTAGGAAATACTAAGTAATGGACTTTTTTAAGTTGTAAGATTGTCATGACCAAGGCATCTACCTAAAAGGTCCTCAATTGTTTTCTCCCTAGACTGAGTAAAAATATTCAAGTCATCACTATGCAAACAACACTTAGTGAATGCTCAACATTTTTGGTCATGTGAAATTTCACTATCGGGAAACAGACACTGGTCAAAGTATTCATTAATTTGTCAGTGTGGAAACTGTAAATCCAGTGTTACGATTCCATGCAGAGATGAATGCATCTTGTGCTTCTCACCCAGACGCCCAAAAGAGGGCGCTGTCTCTTACCCACACCTATACTGCAAACATGTGGTACAGCGTTTTATTACATTGTGTTGCCTTTTAATTGTTTATATTCTCCTACTCTCTATTTTCTAGTCATGTCATGAATTGTTTTAGGGGAGGAATTACATCACCCCATGGCCCCAACCTCCCCATTTTCTTCTCTGCCTATGATCACAGTACACAACACTTGCACTTGAAATTCGACATCTTTATCATTTTATAATTCCTATCTAAACAATATGATTCTTAAAAGTAACTTCCTACATGAAAGCCATGGGTGTTCTTCAAAAGTCTGCTGAAGTCATCTTTAGCAAAAACTGTAAAAATATTTTTAATGTAACAGGACACATTTTTCACCCATTTTTCATTTTTGTGTGCTTAAGGTACTTCTGCTGCCCTCTGCCCCGTAACAATAATATTTAATTTTAGTTTGCTCCTCTCCAATAGATAATACTAAATAATGATGAATGAAATACGTAATAATAAAATATTTGTTATATAGGATAGGCAACTGCAATAGGAGGGTTTTGGTAAGATGTATTTAAGTCCTTCCTGTATGCATGAATTTGAGAAGTATGAATAAGAGCATGATAAAATCTTGTGAGCTCTGTAGGCGCCTCAGTTTATGACTTAGCAGTGCAGGGAACTGGGCCCCAGATCAGGAACTTAGCACAGACTCTCCAGGACACATTCATCCCTATGTGCCTGTGCAATTTATTTTTTGGAAGAAATATGTATACTACGGGTCCTTTGATCCTTCTCTACACTGAAATTTTCTTATCACACACAGGCAGCATTCAAATCCATGAATGTCTGAGTGCCATCTATAGTCAATGATTTTTTGAGAAACTCCCTGTGGAATGCTTCTTTTTTCAATGCTCTCTGCATCGTGCTTATTAAGTTGTATCACACCCCACAAGATTTCTTTGTGAATCTCCTCAGAAAACCCACTGAGATTCTAATAGAGTAAGCCACTGATGAATGGGAGAACTCAATTAATCAGCATTGTTTTCTTTTTCTTTCTGAGCTCCAGTTGAAGGATAAAGGATTTAATGGCAATAACAATAGCAACAACAAAAGAATTATATCATACCTGAATAAAACGTTTTCTACAATGTGACTAGGATCCGTCAAGATGAATTCTGATCTCTGGTGAGCCAATTTTTAGCCTGAGGCTATTCATGAATCATGGGAAAATGTAAATTAGGTTTCAACAACAAACTTTCCAAGGCATAGATGAACTAATGCATCTAAAAAAATATTTCTATCCCCTAGTAGAAAGAAAGAAAACATAGTCTGTGATGCTCAATGAACAGGAAAATGTATTGTTTTAAGACTATACGCTTATTTCACACTTTCACTTAACCAAAGTTCATAATTACATGTATATTTCCTTCAGTGTCTTTTGGAAAATCTGTCCAGTTATCAATGTTTTCTTGACTCCGAGACCTACTATGTCTGCCCAGAAGCATGGGCCCCAAGTGCCTGAAGCCCGTTGCTTAGTTGAATGGGTCAAGAATAAATTTCTAGTCCAAGCCAGATAATTGGCCTCTCTCTTTAGCTGATTGGTAGCTAATGAGTGAAATCAATGACACATTCTCAGGAGCGGTAGGGACACTGGGTGTGGGGACAAAATCAGAGGAAGGAAGTCTGAGGTTGAAGCACACCAGCCAAGAACAGACTATATGCCTCCAGTCAGTGCGAACCCAAGAGACCGGTGGCCTTGCTGCCTCAAGACTTGCTATCCCCTGATCTTTCCTGGCTCCATATCCTATTCTTCACGTGCACCTTGATCTTGAACCTGGCACCACAAGTAAGCTTTAGATACTTGCAACCAGAAGAATCAGAACTCACATGCACGAAGTAGCAGTTAAGTCTCTCTTTCATTTCTAGACATTTTTCCTATGAGAAGATATTATGTATAACTCTCATTATGATGTATTTAATGTACAAGGCAAACTACTTGTCTTATCAAATTCGTACTATTCTGAAGTGAGTACTATTATTATTCCCCTCTTGAAAACTGAAGAAACAGAGACACAAAGAGTTAAGAATATTGCAAGAGTTGTCTTGATAAAGTGGAGGTTTGAATTTAAGAAGTTTGGTTCATGACCCATATTTGTAAACCTTAATTCAGTTTTGAAAATAAAATCATAGTGGTGGAGCTTACATCCAGTATATGGTATTAGAGTTACAAAGATTTCATGAACCTTTGTCAAATACAAGTGTGTGTGTGTGGACGTGTGTGTGTGCATGTATGTGTGTGTATCTTTATATATTTGGAATGCCCATCCCAACTGGGTTAGGCTGTTGGTTGCATATGAAAAATTATATGTGAAATTACTATGAAAAGATTCACCCAGCTTTCGTCTCTTGTTATATTTTCTTGGAGTACCTTCATTCATCCCACCTTCGAGTAAAAAAATGCAGCATTGCACAGTGGGCCTCATCGGGCCATCGGTGCCTGCTCCCATCTGCCCGATCACATGGGCCTCCTAACAGAATCCCCAGTTTGGACAACTGCCCAGTGGAAGCAGTCACCACCTTTGCATAAATAATCTCTCCACTCTGAGCTCGGTCCAGGCAAACCTAGTGAGGCAGGGTGAATGGAAAAGGCCCTCATAAACTGAGTCACAAATTACTGACAGATCCTGTGGATCAGGAATAATTTCCTCTTCAGCTGGAAATGTAAGTATGGCTTGCCGAGAAGCCATATTACCTCCCAGCTCCAAGGAAGAAAGCCTGTCAGAGCAGAGCTTGCGGAGTGTAAAGTTTTTAAAGTGCATTTGTTATAGCTTGCTAGTCTGACTATTAAAGTGAAACACTACACACCGTTAAACCTTCAAAGTAGCACTGCAAAAATATTTATCAAAAATACAGCCTCTGGGAGATTTGTTTACTCTAGAAATATGCTGTCTTTGCAGTTACTTTCTCCTTAATGAGAAGGCAATGCAGGGTGTGTGTGTGTGTGTGTGTGTGTGTGTGTGTGTGTGTGTGTGTGTGTGTGTGTGTGTGTGTTTTCCATGGGAGGGCAAAGTGCCACAGAAAGGAAACTGTCCTTAAAGTGACAGAGCCTTACCCAATTTCTAGTTCAGAAATCTTTCTGGGAACACGTTAGTTTCTGAAATGAAGTTCCACATAGGAAAATCATTTGTTTTGCCTCAAGATTTTGTATTTAGCATGTTACCTGTACGTGATATGGCAGTTGAAACTGTGAGCCTGAAAATATGCCCCTCCTCTTAAGAGATGTTGTTTTCCCCATAGCAGAAGCTATGTATTCCTTTGCTCTTGAGGTCACCTACAACGATCAGGCACTTAAGGAATGATAATGGTTTGCACCAGGGCTGTTCTAAACCATTGCAAAAGTTTCCTTTAACACTTTAGCAGTAGAGCTGATGCCAATTCCTAGAAGATTCTGTCTCCTTTTGGAAACCCATGCATGAGTTCTGTTGTTTCACTTGAGCCCTGAGTATTGTATTTGTTCAGAGCATATGTGACCTGCCTTGTCAAGCAACACAGGGTAGATAGAGTAACAGTGGAGAAAGAAAGAAATAAGTAAACCTTCAGAGGGTTTTTTTTTTTTTTTTTTGCTTTGCCCATTTAATTTTTCATATGGGTTATAAATGGCAGCTCAGACGAAAGGAAGCCTCCTGGGTTCATCAGGATGTACTGCTGTCTTAATTGCGAGCATGACACACGGGGAAGTGAGCACTGAGGGAATTGGGGGTTGCGCCAAGAAGAAGGGAAGGGTGATCAATTATTCACCATGTGCCACCCAACACAAGAAGCGCGACCACTGCTTGTCTCTCACCTTCTCTCCCCTAGACACATAAACAAAGCTCTTTCTGTAGCTGACCTGCCTTGGAGAGAAATATTCCTTTCAAGCTATTCTCATTTTTACTCTTCGCTTTACATCTGACTTGATAGCTGAACAACCATAATTAAAGAAGTAGTTAATGAATGTCCTTTCAGTTTGATTCTTGCATTCCTTCTCTCCATTAATTAAAAACAAAATCCAGACAAGTGACCTTGATGATAAAAGTATTATATAAAAGTTACCTAGGAAAAACCTGTAACAAAGCCTAAATTATTAAAGTTTCTAGGTAAGCTCTTGAAGTTAATGCAAAGGGTTTGGCAAAGTTCTTCCACTTTTCTTTGTTTAAAAGAGACACTTGTCATATGAAAGAAAAAAACACTAGAAATTATCCTGACATTCAAGAACATTCCAATCATTTTATCTTTAAGTGGATGTTCTTGAGTTAAAAAACAGTTATTCAGTGGTAATCGCTGGTTAGTGACTCATATATTGTCATTTATGAAGTGTGTAATCATGGACTGGTCACTTACATTTATTACATTCAAGCTATAATTGCTTCAAGCTCATTTGTATAATACTGTGTCTCCCAGGAAAACATACTCTGTAGAGTTGGTAGAAGAATTAAATGGGATGATATCTGTAAAAACATTCCATTAATGGTGCTTTCCATCTCCCCCTTCACGAATGTTGCAAAATTGTTCTTCATCTTTGCAGGTTATTAAAACCTAAAATAGATACCATCAGAGACCCCAAAACAAGGTCTGTTCTCTCAGATTTTCACATTCTTCCCATTGATTCTGCTTCTTTTTTTAAAAAAGATTTTATTTGTTTTTAGAGAGAGGGGAAGGGAGGGAAAGAAAGAGCAAGAGAAACATTGAAGTGGCAGAGAAACACCGATTGGTTGTCCCTCACATGCTCCCAAGGCGGGGCCTGGCCCACAACGTACGCATTTGCCCCAAGGAGGGCTCAAACCTGCAACTTCTCGGTTTGCAGGACGATGCCCAATCCATTGAGCCACACCAGCCAGGACTGCTTTTGCTTCTGAAAGAAGCAATTATAATCTTTTAAAATGTGTGTGTTCTATCGAGATTTATCATTTACTGAGACTCACTATATACCAGGAACTGTGCTACCTAAGCTATTCTGGCTTTATATGATAATTTTGTATTACCACTATAATCTTGAGAAAAATATGTATTATAATTTCCATTTTACAGATGTATCAATTGAGACTCAGAGGGATAAAATATCCTCAATTCTGGGTCTGTGAAAATCTGCAATCATTTCGCCCTGGTGTTTCTCAGGTCTTTAATGTACAGGCAAATGACCTGGGGATCTTGTTAAGAAGCAAGCTCTGATTCAGCAGGTCCGGGGTGAAGCCTACATGTCTGCATTCCAAACAGATTCTCAGATATCAACCTTGCTGTGGGTTCTGAGGCCACACTAGCATACTAAGACTCTGAAACACCATGTCACTTAACTTTAAATCTATGTACACAAGGAACACTCAGTAAATATAAATTACTGTGGAGCAAAGCATTAGTCAGAGGGGGAAGAAAGAAAAGCTGCCATGAGAAATATGCTAGTTGGTTTGGGTGCAGTTTTCTGGAATTGGCGACTAATTTTTTTGTTGTCATTGAGCCCATGTCAATAGGAAGAGCTGTGTTTGACTCTGTGACAAGTGGCTTTTGCCATATCATGTGTTTTCCTTCATTGGGCCATTGCCACTCAACTTACTGAGTCCCAAGCATATTGGGCTTCTTGACAATCTCATTGACTAGGGGATATTGCCTTTTCCATCCAGTTACTCTCCAGATTCTTTCCTGACATGTCACACCTTACTCTCCCTGACTAAGAAAAATAAAAGTCATCTTGGGCTCAGCTGAGAAGCTAGTGGAATGAATTTTTTATTAAAGTAATAGTAGCTGAACAATAAGGAAGAAGAAAAGAGGAGACAGAGGAGAAAGTAGCAAAACCATAGCAGAGAAGAGGAAGGAAGATAAACACAAAGACCAGAGACTTTAGAGTTGTTGAGGCCTAAACATCCAGGAGATGTGAACGGTTCACAGGGCAAACGGATAAAACAGAGGAGTTGGTCTCTTACCTGCTTTCATGCTGAGAACAGTACATATCATCCGTCACTGTCCAACTGAGTCCGGGACTACTTTCTCTTTGGCACGTGGCGGTTGTTACAGGACTTCATCTTCAAAGAGTTTGCTTGTGGTTTTACTCCTTGGAAAAACATAGCGTAGGACTTCAAAGGCAACAGATCTTGGTGAGGACCAGGTGTGTGCGGCACTGTGGTGGACCTGACCTCACAAATCGTAGATGTGGGGGGAGCGCGGCGGAGTCAGAGCGCACAGGTGAACGCAGCCACCCCAACACAGGCCCTGCTCTAACAGGCCCTAAACTGCTGGCCCATAATCCCCGAGCTTCCTTTTCTGAATTTTACCTGTAAGACTTTGGTGTTGGACTCCTGATTCTTTAAGTAAGTGTACAGTTTAATGAATAGAAAGAAAAAATAAAATGACCCATCACTGTGTTGAATCAAGTGTACAGAGGCGTGCATGTGCTTATGTGTTTCTTTCATTTCATAATTTTATATTCTGTATTCAGTATGACTGTGGTTAACATAGAGTTTGATTGCCCAAATAAGTATCAGTGAACTTACTGGCAGACACTTTCAAGTCAGACAAAGCCAGCAGGCCTATGTGTGATAATACTACTCATGTAAGTAATGCAAATTCTATATGTTCTTGTCTCTTGTATGGTGGAGGTTACCTGGGTCAGAGGTGATGTGCATTCTCATGTAAATATATGTTCATGACTTTATTTAATCAATCCTTGGATATGGTTCTAGTGTAAGGAAGAAAAACGTAAGTGTGAGTTTGTATGTGGAGCTTAAGGTCTAGGAGGAGAGTGGGAAAATAATAATGTGAATAAGTGTTCACAAATCTAGAACATGTTATGAAATGCTCAAGGGCATAAAACAAAGGAATCTTAAGTTAAAGGGGTTTTAGGAGAGGAAACTCACCCAGTAAGCACTGACTTGAGCTGAGCTCTAAATGATGATGTAGCAGAAGCTGGGGATGGAAGCCATTCTGTTGGGGTCAATGGCCAGTGAATCTGGAGAGCCGAGAATGCAGCAGCAAGGTCAGGCAGAGGTTGTATGTCACCTGGGGTCCCTTGGATACATTGGATGACAGTGAACATATAGCGAAGCAAAGCAAATGGTATATCTCTGGTTCAGCCACAACCACAGTAGTTTAGGTATGTGGGGAAAAAGTATATCACAAGTACTGGTGTTACAGAGGCCACAGGGGCCAAAGGTTCATTATGTCCGCCACCTTATGGAAAGATGTCTCTCAAAGCCAGAGATTTGTGAAAAGGAAAGGAAATGTTTATTTATTGCTATACAGAGTTAAAGTAACGACCTAACGTCTTCATTAAAATATCAAAGTCCTTTAGGATACCCACAGACGCCCACAGTGCTTCCTATCTCCCTCTGCCCTAATTCAGGGTACCGTAACTCAGGAAAAGAAGCAAACGCCCGGGATCCAGGCTCCTGACACGGTCAGCTGTGTCGTCGTCCAAGCAGGATCTCTAATTAATCCAAAGCCATGTGGCACCTTCTCATGGCCTACTGGCAAGAGTCCTTTCCATCCCCCTTCTTCCAGGAAAAGTCTCTCTTGTTCCCAGGCCATGCAGCCAAAGGGAGCACCCCAAAGCCACGTGGTCCTCTTCTACCAAAGCTGTGGGGAAGGGGTCCCCACTCTGGCAAAACCTTGTGACTCTCCCTCTTCACCAAAGCTGCAGGGGTCTGCACTCTGGTGAAACCACGTGGAATCTCTCTGGCAAAGCTGTGAGAGGGTCTCCACTCTGCCAAAGCCACGTGGCTCCTCCTTCACCTAAGTTGAGGGGAGGGGGTCGCCACCCGGGCAAAGCTGAGTGGCAATTCTCTGCTAAAGCCACATGGTGATTTTCCCTCACAGGGCTCTGGGGTTTCCTGACTCTAGTGAAACGGCATGGATCTCTTCTCTGGCAAAGCTGCTGTGTCTCAGTTTAAATCCCTGCGCCAGTCTTCCTCTGTACCCCCACTTCCGACTCCTCCTACAATCAGTTACACCTGCCAGCATTCCCGTATTATTTCAAGTTTACTGGTCTTCCTTCATGAGTCTGGGCAGGTGTTTCCCCATGTTCTGGAGCCAATCTTCTCCAAGTTCCCATGCAGGCGCTGTAACTTGGGGTTCCTTCCCCAGTCACGTCTTGGGGGGAGTCCTTTCCATCCCCCTGACTCAGAGCATGGCCACAGCTATTTAACATATCTAAGCCACCAACCAAAGGCTATAGATATGTTAAATGACAGTGCCATGGATTAGCAGCTCTGCATGTCCCTGCTCCATGGGTCCCTTCCCCCAGCTCATACCTGTGAGGGAAGGGGTGAGGACATCTTATATGTCCCTCTAATATTTCCTGGACACCCTGAGTTCTGGGCCCCATTCCAAATCCCCATTTTGCCCCCCCCAACTCCCCCCCACCAGCTGCACCCTGTATCACTGGGAATGTAGTTCCTATTTCTTTGTCTCTCGGTCACTTGAGTTGGCCCATGTTGCCCATGTGTTTAGATAGCCAGATCAAAGTTGACTTTTCTTGATCCCAACTTTGTCATCAGAGATGTCCTTTGTTACTTCTTATGTCCCCTTTTGCTATAATAGAAATGGGTATGAAGGAGATAGAAAAACTGTTTTCAATTGGACTTCATTATAATCTTATATATAACAAAATGGTGTTTAATCTCGAATTCTAGGAGTTATCCACAGAGCCTGGGATGGAGCAAGGTATTTCACCAGAGCCATTACGAAAGGTTGTGACAGTTGCGCAGGGCTAACGTGTGATAGATCTGTTAACAACCGATGGTCACGGGTTTCATTGCCTCAGACTTGCCCTCCCTCACTGTCTCACTGGATTCAGGGCTTTCAATCCCATGAGGATCCTCAGTCCCACGGTCTCACATAATGTTCAGAGGATTAGTCCAAACGTGTGACTATATTCAGCACACCTAAGATATGCATGCACACTGGTCGGCTTTCCATTGTAAGAACATGTGCAATGATACAAGTCCCAAATACATGAATATGAGCCAAGATTTTATTGAGCACCTATAAGTGTAGATACTACCTCATTTATTCATGTATCTTCCATCCATTGATTTTATATTTTTATTTTATGGTACTAGAAGCCCAGGGGATGCAAAGGTGAAGACCACTGTGGGTCCCATGTTTATGAAAATTACAGTCGGTAGCACAGTGTCATTTTGAGGATGCATTGAGGCAGTTGATGTGAAAGAGCTTGGAAAATAGCAACTATTAAACACACGTTATTCATTTTATTCACCACCCTCATGCCTGAGCAATTTGGAAGATTTTTCAGAGCAGCAATGGTAACTAACATCAATAAAACATGCAGAAAGAAATTTTACAGGGAAGGGTAGAACCAGGCAGAGTATTTCACAGTGTAAACCACCAGTGCAGTAAAATTACAAAGCAGACATTTCAATCTCGCTGGGGAACAGAGAGATTACTTGGAGATAAAGCTTGAGCTGGCCCTTTGACAAAGAGTTTCCATAAAGGACTACCAGTCCTTGTCTGTCTTCGGGACCCTTCGAGTGTTTCATGAATAAGGATGCCCATGGCGAATCAGAGCATGCTTTGACATATTTAACACAGAGACGCCTTTGTATCACTGCCATTCTCAGTGTGACTGGGTCTAATTAATTCTCCTCTCAAAGCATGGTTTTGAAGCAGACTTAGAGATTTCATTGCTCCTCAGAACTAAATGGAAAAGAAGCTGTTGTTTTTACGAAAGGAGACAGAAGGTAGATTTATTTCCTGTACTGAAAAGGCAGCAGGTAGCCTGTGGTTTTCTAGTCCTCTGCAGAATTATAGCATGGCCCAGCTGGAATTGATATTCAGGTCAATACCATTTTTTGGAACTGGTAATTTTGTGTGGACATAACCTGTTCCTCACATGTTACTTTAAGACATGTTTCACAAAGGAACTCCACTCACAGGAAACTTTTGGCAGTTTCGACTATCATGAAACAATCACATAAAACAAAACTATTAGTGAAATTAGTGATAAAATGCTCCAAGTTTTGCTGAAATTAAAAGCAGTAGTATGTCCCATCGAAATGCCGAAGAAACAAAAATGACCTCTTAAGTTTCCGACGCAGTATTTTCTTAGCTCCAGTTGGGCTCTTTAGTATATAATACTAAATTTAGGGTAAATATGGATGTGCCTCAGAAACCAAAAGCCTTTGAAGAAAAATGTGAAAATATATGTTAAGAGTTTGCATGATAGAGCAGTTTTGATTTAGAACCTTTTTTCAATAACTGTCGTAGTTACAAAAATCTAACTACCTATTAAGCTTATTTTGTTTCCATATTTAACCCCAATTACCCTGTGCAGGGGAATTCTTAAAAAATTTAATTCCCCCTCTCCTTTTTTTTTTTTTTTTTTTTTTTTGCTTCTCCAAGCCTTTTTCCCCTCATGTAAATTGCAGCAGGTGCACAAAATTGAAGACATCACAATTAAATGTAATCAAATATTTTAGGCACTAATGAACAGCTCCAGGAAAACAAGTCAAAAGAAAAAAAAAAAGGCCTTTAAATGGGTGGATTTTCAAACACCCAAGGCACCACAGGACCAATTAAGAGAGTCAGATACCAGGACACATACTGACATTAATTATCTTTGAGTTCAGGGAAATAAAAAATAAAAGCAACAATTATCATAATAAATCTCCACACAGTGCTTGTAAGTTGTGCTCATCTACAACACACCTGGGTTTCAGATTTTTAAGGCAAATACTCAATCAGTTGGTAACGACCTCACAAAGGGGCTCATGGGATATTGTTTCCTTCCTGTGATCTGCCAATCAGACAGAGGGGCTAAAACGATGTCCAGCAGCTATGTCTGCATTCTTTCCCATCACTCACATGAGGTGCAGACAGGAGCACTGTGTAATTTATTCAGTAAAGTAAGTCACAAAGCCAGTATTCTCTTTAGGGGATGTTTATTCAAAAAAGAGAAAAGTCAAGAATAGATATTCAAGGTAAAAAAAAAAAATGGAATTGTTGGAGTCTCAAAGTCCCAGGACGTCTCTGTAAATTTATTCTCCCTGAAGCCAGAAAGATTCTTACTAAAGAGAACAAATATTTCAGTCTGGGAATATGGGTTTTCATTTTTAAAAATGCACAGGAGGGGGCAGAGAAAGTTAAGTGTTATAAGCCAAGAGGAAAAGAAAGAAAAAAACCCTTGTTATTAAAGTTGATCTAAATTCGATTGATAATTTGAAACAAGAGCATAATATTTTAACAAAAAGAGAAGATATTTAAAAGTCAGAGGTTGTTATGTTACTTTAATCAAGGGAGAAATTAACATAAGTACCAATTATAAGAAGAACTATATAAGTGTTTTTAGTTGTGAATGTCCTCATGATGGTTCTGGTATAAATGCAAAATTACCAATTCATCTCTCTAAATTTTGGCATAATAATTTAATATATGAATATTTGTCATTGCACCCCTGAAAATAACAAAAATGATTTTTGTCTTCTTCTGCCTATGGAGGTTACTCTCTTCTTGAGGAAAGATTAATTTATGTATAATTTTAAAATGTTGTACATCAATGTCAACCTTTGGGACCATGATGCTTATCCTGAAAATGTAATTTTGATTTATTTCATCTTCTGAAACAGTTGAGTACTGTGACACCATGTTAGAAATGTGACATTAGGTGGCATATGAAGTTCATATGCATGCCTTTTTATTTGTACAATTTGTAAGTAAGGTGTACAATGTAGTGCAAAACAGAGAATACCTATGTAGGTGTACTTAGGGTTTTTTTAATCATTTTGTTTCTTAGATCCAGTTTTACTAGAACTTCTAATCTGAACCTGGAGAAAATAAAGTGTGCAGTTCTTTAAGCGCTACTTACTAATACACTGGTCCTAATATACTATAAAATTCTCTTTTAAGTTATATGGTTTGTAACATTTTGACCTCTTGAAATTATATGCCTTCAGATTAAATAGCAAGTGCTTAGTGGCAAAATAGGCTAATTTTTAATGTAGAGCTATATTTTTCACATAGCTCTATAAACCACGGCATGGTCAACTGTTTAGTGCTCCTTTACTTTTAATTTATCTTATTTTTAAAATGCAGCCTTGGGTTCTGAAAAGTATTTTAAGTGTTTTATCAAATCTAGGAGACCCCCAAAATTTACAGAATTTATTATGTCAGACTTTAAAATGTACATACTAAAATGCATGATAAAAAATATTTCACAGATGAAAAACTAAAAAATATTGCAACAGTTACATAATAGAGTTAATAATTTCAGTAAATAAAATTACTTACAAAAGTATTCAAAGAATATTTAAAATACTAAATTATCAAATATAATTAATTTGAAATGCCTATAAATGAGGATTTTAAAACAGAACATATAAAGTTGTGCTAAAGGAAGTGCACATTACAACATTTTTTCAACTATGAAGTTTATATTCTAAAAATTAAATAAATTGATAATATATAATGTAATCACAATTATAAATAATAAATGGATAAATATAAATTATGCCACTAAAGGCTTTCATTTAATATATTTTTGTGGATATGTCCATCAGTTAGAGATTGAGTAAAAAAATAGAATTTTAAATTTATTAACATGAAGGATTTCTGTAGAATAATTCGGAGTGGAAGTAACAGGTATTTGTATGTTTTATAGTCTTATACTATTAATTATATAATATATTTAAATCAAAGAGTATGTATATACATATGATCTATGTAATATATTCTATGTAATGTATATAATAAGATTAGCTGTATCTGGGAACTTGGATTTAATGGCACTATTCCCTGTATATATATATCTATATTTTTAAAATAATTTTTAAAATCAGAAAACTACATTTCCATATTTGTTCATATTGTTTTTAGAATCTGAATATGCATATGTTCATATATAATCAAATAGTAATAATATTCATATTGTTAGAGATTTATCTTTATTCTCTTTTTTCTTTTTATACAGGTTTTCTATGAAATCTAGTATTGTGATTAATGGTTATATACTTTTTTTTAAAACTTGGCATTATTCTTTTAAAAGAGAGATTCTGTACTAGAATAAGAGAGCTAAACAAAAGAACTATTTGGGGTTTTTTGGGTAGTAGTTGAGAATTTGCTGCTCCAACATAAACTAGTACTATATATTTACATGACAGCACCACTAAGGGAATCACAAAGCACCCTTTTGTTTACCATGCTAATTTCAAGGGGAGAAGGACCAACACTTTATATATTTCCAATACATTTTACATAGCAAAGAACACAGAATGAGAAACCAAAATCCTTGTATTCAGCTCTGCCCATTGGTTAGAGCAGAGGTGTCAAACTCATTTTCACTGGGGGCCACATCAGCCTTGGGGTTGTCTCCAAAGGGCTGAATGTAATTTTAGGACTGTATAAATGTAACTAGTCCTTAAGTGTGAAGGAGTTGAAATTGCATGTGGCCCTTTGAAGGCAACCCCGAGGCTGATGTGGCACCCAGTGAAAATGAGTTTGATACCCTTGGGTTAGAGTATATGACCAATGCACAACTTGGTGTTTCACAAATGTTGAGTCTGAAGAAAAAAAAAAAAATACGATAGGTCACTTCCTAATTAAAATTCTATGGTTGAAAAGGAACGTATTCCTTTTTTTTCTTCCCCCTTTCTCTCAAGCTGACAGAAGACACGTTTTGTTTTGCCAGCAAAAATGTTTTTATAACTGAGCAAATGCTGAGATCAAGATCAGAAAACTTCATGTAAAAATTCAGATTTATTACTTCTGAGAGGTCCAAATACTTGTGCCCACCAGCCCCACCCTTCAGATGGTGAGTGTACACCACAGGGCCCCCGTAACAGATGGGGAGGGGCACAAGCCCATGAGTTAGCCAGGGTCCCTACCACTCCCTGCTGTTTGCCTGATACGGATGAAAGGTGTTCATTGCCATTTCGATTGCATTTGAACTCCTGGTTTCCTTTGGTAGGAAACTCTCTCTTATATGCATGCCCTGCAAGTGTTTGTTAATGTCCCAGACCTGCTCTTTTCAACCTGCTTAATTTCAAGAACCAAGTGAGGAAACTTCACTTCATCCTGACATGTTGTAATCAAATGTCCAAGTTTTCTGACTAGACCTGTTGTGTGACCTTTAACTCTAGTACTTGCCTTTGTAAACTCATACTTAGTCCAGGGACTTCCTGATGGGGCACTGCCATTTTGAACCTGTGATGCTCCCTGTAAATGTTTTTTTGCCCCCCTTTATGAGTCACTATAACAATTTTCATTGCTACAATGCTGGAATGTTATGAATGCTTACTTTCCATGCTCCGTGATTGGTACCATTTTCGTTATCCAGACTAAAAAATTCACGTAAATCGCAGTTTTATTAACAAGATTTTTCTCCTTATTAAGCCTACTTAGAGACCTATTTGTAATTGAACAGAGCTAAAAGACAGAATAAAATGAAAAAAAAAAGCACATAGTAAGCCTTTAAAAAAGGATCATTCAATATATTCAATAAAATGCTGCTGCATTTCTCTCAATAAATGTAGAAAGAATATTGGGACACCTCACATCATTGAAGTCGCATGTGTCTATTAAGTTTTCTCATTTAATTGACTTTAAAACCATGCAGCAATTGTAAATTTTAAGAGCCTAGAGAGGACTTTTTTAACAATTAACCGTGCATTTTCTTTTAAGCAAAAAACCATTAAATACTTTTTTTATGACTTTCTACTTTGCTTTTTTGTTTTAATTTTACTCTCCAGTGGGCCACATCCTACAATCAGGGCTAGAAGGGGAAGGGGGATGAGGATTCAAAAGCAAGGATTAGAGTGAGGTGTATGGAGAGAGGACAAGTGATGCATTCCTACTGAATATTTCATTTTCTTAGTTAAAAAAAATCTAGGATCCAGGAAACCAGCCCCTAAATCAATTTTTTTTTGTATATGCAAAGCAGATCAATGAAACTATGTATTTATTCCTAAAACTAGGAATATATCATATCCCTGTTATGTGGAGGGATAACCAAAAGAGAGCATAAAAATGTCTATTTCCTTTTTTTTTGTCTTTCATTCTTCTTTACAAATTTCAGTACAAAGGAAGCTATGATACCAGACTGGAGACCTTCTTAGAAATTAGAAAGTAAAATTAATGGCTCAAATTCTTCACATAGGAAATGATGAACTAGATTTATAAAGTTCTTAAGCTATGCAAAATCATCAGTCAGTAATCTGTTTATAAGAAATAAGGTCTATGAACCCTGACTTATTTTCATCTCTTCTCTTTGCCTGTCATACATACCCTCAGAACAAAAATTGTTCTTTGTCTTGATCACAGTGGACTGACAGGCTTTCCCAACATACTCTTTTATGACAGTCTGGTACCAGGCTAATGATTGCCAAAATTAGTCTAATACTGTTAAAACCACAAGAAAAACTCATGTATTTATATCATTTATGTTCCTATTCTTGTCTCTTTATATATCTTGTATATAAATTCTTATATCTGAAATTTACAGGTTTTTTTTTTTTAACTTCTGGGTTTTACATTTAGGTGTGTTGAAAACTATACTTGAAATGCATATCTTGATGGATACATGTATATACATATCTTGACTTTTCATGAAGAGCTCTTTACCTCGTTAACTTTCAAATTCATTTTTGCTACGGAGCTGAACAAATTTAATAATGTACTCAAGCTTGCTCAAATTCATGTCACTGCTAGCACCTTAAAAAATGATGATTCCTAAGTTATTAGCCTCTGTTCTTAGCTAAAAATAAATTATCCTCTTCATACAATGATAATTTTTAAAGGAATGATTGGATTCATTCTTTTAATTACTGAGAAAAACATGACTTTTTCTTTCTTTTTTCCATCTCCTCCCAAAGAACATGTCATGAGGTAACTTGTATTAGAATTTCTCTTAATATTTTCAATAAAATCTACATATTACATTTAGACAAGTGTGAAATATTTAGAAGATAGATTTCATTTTCAAGGAAAACAGCTGCTGAAGTGTAGGATTTAGAGATTAATTATTCATTTTACCTTCATTATATTAGTTGAATTTTTTAAGAAGCCCTCTGAAGTATCACTCTTTCTACACTTAATTTGAAAAACACATACCACTTAATTGGCCTTAAAAGCTGGAAAAGCATTGAGAATGAGTCACAGAGCAGTACTCTGGTCATATCAGTTCAGAGACTCTCAGTTACAGCTAAGTCATGGGTATGGGTTGCTATATCCATTCAACAAATATTTCTAACTCTACCTTTGATGTAACTAAGAACCTGAAAGGCCAAGTCTTTGCCATTGTGTAGCTTATGTTTGAGTTGGTTGTTGGAAGTCACAAAATAAAAACATAAAATAATCTATGCATATTGTGGTGACTGCTCTGAAGGAAAATAATATGGTGCTGTGATGAGTAATGCAGGCAGCCCTGGCAGGTGGTTCAGCTGGTTAGAGTGTTGTTCCATACACCAAAAGGTTGCAGGTTCAATTCCCAGTCAGAGCACATACCTAGGTTGTGGGTTCAATCCCCAGCTGGGTGTATACAGGAGGTAACCAATCGATGTTTCCCTCCCACATCGATGCTTCTCTGTGTCTCTCTCTCCCTTCCTCTCTCTAAAGTAAATAAATATATCTTAGGGTGAGGATTTAAAAAAAGAAAAAGAAAAAATGGAGGCAGTGGATTTATTTAAGTGACTAAGGAAGCCTTCTGAGAAAATAATATTCAAGCTAACCTGAGATGTGACTGGTAAAGAAGATCCAGAACAAAAGTTGCAAATGCTCTAAACTGGAAAAAAGTTAGGATATTTTAGGGTGTGTAAGAAGGCCAGTGTGGCTAAAGCCAAACAGCAGGAAGTATGTACAAGTTTAGGTCAGACAGTGCAGGGCCAGATTCTTCAGAGCCTTTTAGATCATAGTAAGAAGATTTAATTTTGACTATTGATTCATACATTTATATGTTATGCAGAATGGTAAAGTATTACATGAAAGATGGTAGGAGTGGAGGGAATGTTTAAAATAAACGAGTGAGCATCACTTATGTAATGAAAAAGATCACTCACTAAATCGCACTGTTTTATCTACTTATTGCCTGAAATTTTTATAATCTATAAAGTTGCAAACAAAATCAAGATTTCTTTCAGTTTTTAAGACCGGCCACACACACTCATAGGACAGCCAATAAAAATTCTGCTTCAGGGAAAGAGCATAGGAAATATGCTTATCAACTCATTTAACGTGAATGTTTCCCCATCATACTTTTATGTATAAGTTAATTTTACATTTTGGGCACTTTGAAAACACCAAAAAGGAAATGCTTGGAGAATGACATGTAAATAGCCGGAGCATAATCTAACTATAATATTTTAATATCTCCATAAAAGAAAAGGCACAGATTCTACCATACATCATTTAAAAAGTGGTTTGTGTCATGTAAATCATGAAACCACTCAAAACAACAAATTTCACACTAAGGAGTTTCTTTTTTCCATTTACAGGACTGCCTTTTGAATTCGTATACCTATACTAAAGAGCCTTTATTGTATAGCTTACATTTGTTCTTTTACTAAATGGGAGTAATTTATTGTCACACTTTGCCACAATGTACCTTTCATGTCTTTATATGGTGCTGCTTTTGATACTTTTTGTACTTATTAAGAGGCCTTTATAACATCATCAATCCCTGGTGTGTAATTCTTTGTGTTCATCCAGATGTTATTAAAAAATATTAAAGATAATTTTAGTAGCTCTTTATTTAAAATAAACACAATCATTACTGCCATGCTTTTCTGAATATGTCATGGCAAGTTTAGATTGAAAGTGTGTGGGTGTACCTTTTCTGAGTTAAATCCATTATTTACAACAGGCATTTGGAAATTAAAGAATACAAGTATTATATAGCAATGAGAACATAACAAGTAAATGGACTGACTGTTCTTTGTCATAGGTCTAAAAGAAGTAGAAATAAATTATATTAAAAATAAGATATTTGAGAGATAATATTGTTGAGAGATTCTCAAGTCCCTTTGATATAACAGCATGATTTTAAGGAATTTTCTTATCAGTTGTGGATGAGAAGTGAAACCCATCTGGAAGCTTCATAAATATTTGCTGATGTTGCTATAAAACACATATGCACTTACTTTGCATTCTTTTCTTGTTTTAGGCCATCTAACCATTTCTTATTCATATTTATATCCCATTGTAGGGGATAAATCAGATAAAGATGAAAGTGCTTTAGAAATAACTTTTAAAAATCATACTGCATGATTGTCTTCTTCAAATACAAATATCAGTGAAAGCTTTCAAAATGTGTACCTTAATCTAATTCTTAAATGAACACACTGAGTACCCTCTCATTGAATAATTTATGCTGTCCCAAATTGTCCAATTTTGAATAGCATTTTAAAGAAAAAGAAACATGAGTTTTTAAAAAAGCATTACGAGAGGCTATTGTCTATTTTGCGCAAACAATGGAATGCCTAGAAGGGGAGAATTGAAAAAAAATATCAGGCATTTTAACTTATTTCCTATATTGTTGGAGGAAATTGTTTTGGTTAATAATAATGAGGCATTTTCTTAGATCATTAATAATCATTACTATAGTAATTAGGTGAGCACATACATTGAAATTATATTTTTATTTCTATTTTTGATGAAATTTTCTTCTTTTTTTACCTCAACTACACACACACACACACACACAGAATGTTGTTTTGGTTTTCCAGTAAATGATGGCCTGTTTTCCTTTGATCAGTTAAAATGTACAGAGACAGAAGTAGATCAGTCAGTGGTTGTGAGAAGCAGGAAGTGCAGGGTGGGGTTCAGGGGATAGGAGTAACTGATGTCAGATAAAATTTTACTTATAAGATAATAAAAATATTGTAAAATTAGATGATGCCAATAGCTGCACAACATTTTAACTACATTTAGAACTGTTGAATTGGACATTTCACATCAACCAACTTTATGATGTGTAATTACATCTCAATAAAGCTGTTGTCATAACAGCAACAGACATTTACCACCCTCCCACTTCCAATGGTTGGGAACTGTGCTGCCTGGTGTCAGAAGCTGTAACACCCCATGGCTAAAGCTGAGTAAAGAGACCTTGGGACCATAAGCCACTAAGGAGACAAAGTTTATCTCCCTGGCAGGGGCACTACCTCTACCCCTTTTACTTCACCCTGCTTGGCCCCAAGCAGATGACCAATTAGCCAATGACGAGGAAGATTTCCCAATGGAGGGACAACCTAAGACAGGCATGGTCATGAAGGGGCTCTCAGGGAAGCACTTGGGGACTATAGGAAAAGGGGATAATGGACCCTCACCCCTCAGCTTTCACATAGCCTGAGTCCTCATTCTGTCTGCAAGAAGTCTCCTAATCTCTTGGCTGCCTTCCTTCCCTTGCCTGACTTAAGCTTGAAACAATGCCAGAGGGCTGTGCAGCTCTGGGCAGGAACAGGCAGTTCCCAGGCTATCAGGCCTAAGAAAGAATACATAAACTCCTGTGAAACCTACTTTGCTAAGAGTGCCCTCAATTTTCTGATAGGATCCAAGCATGAAATGAGTTTGTTTCCCAAAGTTTTATAGCCCTTTAGCTAACTGACCCTGATTCAGAATAAGCCCTCATAGTTCTTTGTATGTTATCTGTTGTTTGATCCTTACTGTCTGGCAGTGATTGATGAGCTTTACCTGTATTAATGTGCAAACTGAATCCAATAAAAGCCCATTCAGGAAAAGGCTCCCGGCCCTTTTCTGAGAGATTGGCCACCTTTTCTCCACAAGCAGATCATGTCTTGGTAGACTTATTCTCATCTGGGGTGGACCGGTGGGCTCTGTGGGCAAAGCTCCCCCACATCTAATTTGGCTCACTCACATGTCTGTTGTTGGGAGGCCCCAGTTCCTTGCCTTGTACATCTGTCTACAGGGCAGCCTGAGTGTCCTAATGATATGGCAGATGGCTTCCCGAAAGCAAGTGACTGAAAAGAGGAAGGCAGGATGCCTGGCATCTTCAGTGATCTAACCTCAGATGTCATACACTGTCACTTCCACAATACCCTAATTGCTACCCAGGCCACCCGTATTCTCTGTGGGGAGGATGCAAACAAGACAGTGATTTGTAGCAAGTGAGGATCATTGAGGCTTACCTTCTCTGACCTTAAATTAAAATGCACATTTTACAATAAAACAATAGGTGAAATAGGGACAGCTCCATAGAATGTGATATGTATTCCCTGCTGTATTATTAATGGCTTTTTAAGCCATACTTCTCAATGTAATTCACTCGATAGAAGGAATCATTAGAATATTATCATATTTGCTCCACCTGTTGTAAAAGAATCTCATGCTATTCCCAGATTCCCAAGGAATTTCACAAAGATATTTTTTGTTGGACGGCAACAGAGATATGCAAAGAAGTATTAACTGTTGAGTTTTTTTAATTGGACAAGATAACAAGGTTACTTAAATTAGCTGTTTCTAAATTTCAATGCTTTAAGGAAAGCAATTATTTAGCAGGCTTTTATTTACATATGTTCCCCTGTGGTTTGCAAGCTGAAAAGCCACTGACATTTGTATTTTTTACTGTTTTTTAAAGTGGTACCTGAATTTAGTTTAGGATAGCTGCATACACAGAATTAATGGTTATTGTGATAACAGACCATGCATGTTCTTTTCTTCTTGCTCTTATACCACATGAGAAAATAAGTACATATTACACACACACACTGAATAGGATTAGAAACTCTCTCTTCTCTCTTTTCACCTTCTATTTCCTGTACATCTTTCAGGTCTCATCACATCATCTCCTCCTCTGATTCCTAAGTTTTTGTTCCACCTCCAGGCTCACATAGGAACGGTGGGTCACTATCATTTTGGAAATTTACTGAACGATCTGTCTTATCAACTGGATGAAAATTTCTTGTGGGCTTGTGGCCTTTCTTTCTGCATCTCCAAACCTAGCGTAACACCTTGCAAATTACAGAAACTCAGTAAATGTGGGTTGTTTCCTCAGAGTTGGAAAGGACATACATATCATCTCTTACACTGTCCTACACAAATGCAGGCCTGTCTTCCACAGCTACCCTGGCAGATGGCATCCAGCTTCTGTCTGAGTAAATTCACTGACTAGGAAGATGCTTGGCACCTTATTAAATAGCTCATGAGAAACTGTTGTTTTTTTTAAAAAATGTAATGATGTTGAAGTGCAATGTTTCTCTTTGGCTTCCAATTATTATCTTATTTGTGTTTTTGATAGCAATACAATATATCTTTAGGACTTCTGAGTAGTATCATTTCAAATCTTTGAGCAGCTCTGTTTGCACTGCAAATTATATTATTCAGACATCAATAGCCATAGTTCTCCTCATTTTTAATTAAACAGTTCCCATACCTCTTCACATGCTATTATTCTCCTCTAGGTTATCTTCAGTTCACCCACAAAATGGCATCTTGAACTGAAAACAAAACCACTCACGTACAGAGAATGAAAGGTTTAAATGAACGTAGTAAACATCTACTGAAGTTGGTCTTTGATATGCAATTTAAAATCTGTCCATCACAGTCATAATATTATGGTGAACTAACCCCCATCAGACATATTGCAAATTAGGTATTAGCATGTGCCATATTTTTAATATCTTCATACTCTCAGTTGCTTCTAACTCTTCAAAATAGGTTTAGTTCTTCTTGGTGGTGGCAGGGACAGGCCAGAGCAGTACCCACAATAAGGGACCATGATTGGAACACAATTGTAATATTTTTGTTTCCTCACAATCTCGATAGCAACCACATCAGAAGAAAGGGTTCTACTAATGCTGTTCTTGGAGTTCCCTTCCGTGTGGCCATAATCCTATACTATAAAACTATCTCCAATTCAGGAAGGTATTCATGAGTAGTTTACTAGCACTAAACCACATCTGCAGGTGAGGCAAGAATTCTGCAGTACCCAACGCATTTTGTAACAGGCAAACTCAGTCAATCCCTATTATTTAAAAGCTATGTTCATTAATCTTATCTTTTGTCCCCCATGCAAACCTCTTCCTTCCTACCTCCAGGTCTTATTGTAAGATAAAATGAGCTGGGTCCCACTTCGTTCAGCTCTTCATTACTGTTTAACATTTGCATAGAGTTTATCAGTTTGTAATACCATTAACATGTGGAAGGGGGTGCCCACAACTGAAACATGAGTGGTATCTATGCAATTCAATATTGCTAAGACCCTCTCCTTTATTAAATAAAATGCCAAATGTGTTCACGTGTCACCCTTGTGGTTGTAGGAATACAGGTATTCTATATCTCTGTTTATCCAATATAATCTCGGAATAACTGGAAACTTTGGCTCTGTCACTCTTTTTATGCTAATTTTGCTGTAGTGCAAATATGATGAGTATAAAACATGATAAATATGATTTCCATATATTTTTGTATTTATTTGAAAAGTTCAAAAGTAAATGGCTCAAAACTGAACTTTGTTGATACCTAGGTAATCTTAAGCAGAGTAACACTGATCCCCTTTCCCCAACATACAACACTGATTATCCGTGATCTGTATTTCATTGGTAAGAAGAAAATGGATTGCCACATGTAGCAGGAAGTGCAGGATGCTGGGTGGGATCACTTGTGACTCCTCCCTCTGTATCTAGCATTTGTTGAGGCTCTGTTCTGCTTTGCTAACAATTTTTAACCTCAAGATGAAAAGGAGATGGCTAATGCTGTTCTAAAAGTCACATGGCAAAGATCAGAAAGAAGTTTTTGTGTGTCTTTCCTGGTAGGGCAGAAAGCTTTCCCTGGGGTTTCCTAGTCAAGGGGAATGGGAGGGAGTAAAATCATTTTAGATTGAATCACTAAAAGAGTTAAATATTAGGTAGGGGGTCAAGGAAAATGCATATCATCATTGGTAAGAAGTGTATTGTATTTTAACAAATCAAAGCACCATTAATTCTAAGACATTATTTTAGATGCCACTGAGAAGAAAGTTAAATTAAATTGTAAATTAAACTATACCACATCATTGACCATAAGCTATTTTCTTTCTTCATAGAGGCTAAAATGTGAAAAATTGCATTTTACAATCAGTGAAATACCATTAACTTTGTTTAACAAATGAAAAATCTGAGGTACAGAATTACTACTACCTTGGACAATGTTGTAACATCAGAACTTGAACCCAGATACTTAAAGTTTTTGCTTCAAAGTACTCTCATTTCCTTGGTCTTTATTTTTATTTTCTTCTGTTTATCTACTTCTAAGCCAAAATATGGCTTTGGTCTTGATTAGGTGGTTCTATCAGCCATCTGATTGAAAACAGCCAGTAGGAACTGCCTTGAACCCGGCATGGCTCAGGCTCTCGGTGAAAGTCTAAATGGGAGTATAAACAGATTCCCCCCCTAGAAAAGAAATCCCAAGTGTGAGATATAACAACAGGAGGTATTAAGCTCAAGTGACTAAGCAAAATTGAAAAATCCCATGATCAGTTTTAGGGTAGAAGACTTTAGATAGTAATAAAGTACAAGAAATAGAACTTAAAAAATATACATACAGATGTTGGTAGAATGGCCTTGTAAGACAATTGTTGAGAAAATGGGTTCTGAAGTCAGCCTGTCCGGGTAAAGGGATAATCTCTAAACTGCTAAGGGTCTAAGTTTCTTCTGTACAATAGGGATAATAACCAGATCAACTTCATAGAATTGCTCAGAAGATCGAATAAGACAAGACATGTAAAGAGCATCGTGCAGAGTCTCACACAGAGTAAGGCCTTGATAGTAACAGATGATGACAAAGATGATAATGATGCTAAAAGTGATGTTGCTAGGTCTTCCTTTGAGAGTCTGGAACACTGTGTTCCTTCTTTGTCATCCTCTGATGGTGTACCTGACTCACGCTCATGGAAAGGTTATGTTTTGAAGTGAAATTCATTATTGTAAAAATCTAGAATCCTAGACCACTAAAAATCAGAAAATCTCAAAGTCCAGAAAATAAGCAATGGACTGAACATGATCTAAAATTTTATATATATACCACTTATAACCTATGTGACTTAACACAATTACTAAACTTTACTATACCTCAGTTTCTCATCTTTATAATGAGATAAAATATGGTTCTTAGAATTAATCTGAAATCTAATTTAGGTAACAGTGTATCACCTAGCAGCATATTGTAAATTAAATTTAATTTGGGGGATGTGCTTGGCAATCTAAATGCCATCTATCATTTAGTAGCTAAAAATTATCCTAATTCTTTTTTTAAGATTTTATTTATTTATTTTTAGAGAGAGGGAAAGGGAGGGAGAGAAAAATCAATGCGTGGTTGCCTCTCACATGGCCCCCACTGGGAACCTGGCCTGCAAACCAGGCATGTGCCTTGACTGGGAATCAAACTGGCAACCCTTTGGTTCACAGCCCTCACTCGATTTACTGAGCTACACTAACCAGAGCTAACCTAATTCTTAATAACTCATTTTCATATAAAGTTTTAGAGCCCTGACTATTTGCAACTTGGAATATCAGTAATCTTAGTTTAAAAGGGGAGGGGGAATCCTCCTACTTTCAACTCTGCACAATTATCAAACCAAAACTATTACTCAATCTAACTGTTGCCATGTGTCATTAGTTCAGTTTCTTAAGCCTATCTGCATGTTAGAATCATTTGGGGGAGCTTTTAAATTTTACCCTTGCTGGAGTTCCAGCCCCAGAGAATCTGCTTCAATTGCCCCACAGTTGGGAGCAGGTGCTGGCATGTGTCCTGATTGTCCCGAGTGTGATGCGCAGCTAGGACTGAGGACCGCTGGCTTAGACTCATACCTCCTTCCACCTTGAAATGTTTGCTTGAGAAATCTGCAAGGTGAACTTATTAGGGAGAACTTTTCTTTCTGATGAAAACGAGACTTGTCTGGGGATGGCTGCCTGGGTGTTTCATTGGTATTTATTTGTTCATGCAATTACTCTACATTTTGATTATTACTCTTAGTATCCTTGTAAGCAGTAGTATTACAGCCTCTGGTACCCGTCTTTCAATTAATCCATAAAGCAACAGATATATTTATACCCTTTGTTTTGCAGAAAATCTTGAACCAAAATTTTTCTCTGACCTTAAGGCACTGGCCCATTTTGCTCTGCAGCCAAACCAGCTGAGGAGGGATGCAGGCAATAGGGAGCAAGGGATCAGGCTTGGGCATCGTTTCACCCCTAATACAGCCACACATGTTTCAGTCAACCACGAACATCAAATTCCATCTGAAATAGGTACTATTGTTATACCCAGTTTAAGGACAGGAATAAGTGAGCCTTAAATGTTAAATTATTAGTCTGAGCACACACAAATAAGGATATCCTAGATTTTAGAGGGTCTGATTCAAGAGTCAATGCCCTTAATCATTATATTATAATAAAATGTGGAGACATGTAGGAGGTGTTGTTCAAAGATTCACCACAGGCTGTTACTCATCTCTGTCATTAACACAGATGTGGTCACACTTCCTGGTTAACCTGCTTGCACCGTGACACCTCCTTGCAAAGCCTTCCTTCTCTGCTGTAAGAAGCACGCTACCTAACCCGCACTCTGCTGTGCCACATTTCTGATGGTTAAGTGCTGAGCGAATTGGAAAGCAGAAATGGCCGGGTATAACGTTTGTTGCCTGTCCGAAAGAGTTCAAAACCACAATATCTTTAATGATTCTGCACAGCACTTAACAGATGTCACACCTCCCTCTCTGTGACTTGGCCCACCTTCCTAACAACTTCTCTCTCCCTAATTCCCAGTGTAGCCATGGGCCACCGACCTATTCGGACATGGTCTGCGAAATGCCTTGTTAGGTGATCTCCTCACTGGGCGAACACAATAAGCTGTACTTACACATCTAGATGGGCATAGCCTATTACACCTAGGCTCTATGGTGGAGCCCACATAGCTCCTAGGCTACAAGCCTTTCCAGCATGTTACTGTCCAAACGATATGAAATTAAATGAAGCACCAGAGAAAATAATTCAACGAAGAGACAAGGTAAACAGCTATATGAGGCTGCTGCTGGCATAACGGGGTGTGATGTTTTATAGCACAGCTTTTTGTTGTTGTTGCCGTGGTTTTAAAGAACAAACAAAGCTCTCTAAAGCAGGGCTTCCCAACCCCGGGGCCACCTGTTAGGAACCCTGCCAGGAGTGAAGCTCAACTTCCTGTTGTTGTCCTCCTCCCCCAGGCCCCCCACCCCTGTCTTCCACACAACCTGAGCCTGGTGCCAAAAAGGTTGGTGACCGCCATTGTAAAGTAACAATACAAGGTATAGGATACAGGACACTTAATACATAAACTAGTAGCATAGTCACTTACTACATTTATTATCATTAAATGTTATGTACTGTACATAATTGTAGGTACTATACTTTTAAACAACTGGCAATAAAGTAGGTTTGTTTGCACCAGTGGCAGTGCATACACTTGAGTATCCATTCTCACACTACAACATTCCCCCGGGTGTGAGGTCATCATGTCTACGACGCTATGATCGTTACCGCTCAATGATGGCAACGTCAGGACGGCTGCAGCGTCACTAAGGAACGGGAAATTTTCAGTTCCATTATAATGTTGTGGGACCCCTGGCATGTTCGATATTCGTGGTCGACCCAAATCATTATATGCAGCAAGTGACTGTATTAGGGGTGAAACGGTGCCCAACCTGGTCCCTTTCTCCTTATTGTCCACATCGCTCCTCAGCTAGTTTGTCTACAGAGCAAAATGGGTAAGTGCCCTGGGGTCAGAAGTAAAGTTTTAAAATTTTGGTTTGAGATTTTCCATAGGGCAGAGGGTCTAAATAATCTTTTTGCTTTATGGATTAATTGAAAAATGGGTACCAGAGGCTGTAACACTACCACTTGTAATGATACTGAGCAATAATAAAAATGTGGACTAATTGCATGAACAAATAAATACCAGTGAAACACCCAGGCAGCCATTCCCAGACAAGCCTCATTTTCATCGGAAAGAGAAGTTTTCCCTAATAATTTCACCTTGCAGATTTCTCAAGCTAGTGTTTCGAGGTGGAGGTATGAGGCCAAGACAGTGTCCCTTAGTCCTGGCTGCGCATCACACTGGGGCCAATCAGAACACGTGCCAGCGCCCAATCCCAACCGTGGGGCAATTGAAGCAGATTCTCTGGGGCTGGAACTCCAGCAGGGGTAAGATTTAAAAGCCCCCCAAACAATTCTAACTTGCAGATAGGCTTGAGAAACTGAACTAATGACACATGTGAACAGTCAGGTTGAGCGATAGAGAGTTTTTCTCTGATGATTGTGCAGAATTCAAAGTAGCAGGGTTTTCCCCCACCTCTTTGAACTAAGGTTATTGATATTCTTAACATCCTGGGTATGAAGGAACTGTAGCAAATATTTTCGACATAACCCTCAAGATGACTCTATTTTATTTGACTTTTGGTTCTTTACTTACATGACCCTCTGCTCACAGAATCTATATTAGAAACAGCGGTAGCAGTTTAAAAAAAAAATACTGTTTAGAAAATCCCACAGCATCTTGCCCTGCAGAAGTCTTCATTACAACCCACTGAAAGCCCTAGATTTGGTGAGGGGAGAGAGAGTAGATTAATCAGTCGGCAGGATCATTTATTTTTTATCCTTTTTCTGGAAGCTATCAGCAAGGGCACCTACGTAGGTGACTTATTTTTGTAATGTGAACAATTGTTCTTTAGGAATGAAAATCTGTTCCGCTGACAAAGATGTGAGGAAGCGCATGGTGCCCCCATGAACTGTCTGACACTGTGCACAAAAGGTAAATCTGCTAAAAATATATTTTTTAAATACTTGAAATTCTCTCCCAACATTTTCTAAAGTGCTGAAGAATGAGAAATCAACTTCTGGAAAAAGGCGGAAAGAAGAGAAAGGCTAACAAGCCTCACAAGAAAGCAATTTTCTGAAAAGAAAAAAAAAGTGGTTTTCTAAAATTGAAGAGCATTATTCCTTCAAGGAAGATGTCTCAGTGTCTTAAAAAAAATAAGTCCCTGTTAAAATAAAGTTGTGTCATTTTTATCAAAGGGAACATGGATTTGTCAATTTTGTAATTGGCTTGGTTGCATCATCCAATTTGACATGTGTGGGATTTTACCATGAAACTTTCTTATCAATTTTTAAATAAATCCCACAGATTGAGAATGGTAAATAATAAGTTATATAGAGTTTGCAAAGTCAATATTTAATTTAATATAGACAGGAGAACCAACACTATGCATATACTATTTGTATACATATACAGTTTTCATGTAAACTTAAGGGTCTCTGTTATAAACACTGAAAGGAATAAAAAGAGGTTGAGGTACACTATTAACATTATTGAGATGATAAAACATCACTCACCCCATGAGGCTAAAACAGGAGTGCAGCTAACCAGCTCATTCATTCATCTACGTGGGAGTGAAAGCACCTGGGTGTCAGGTCTGCCAATTTCTGGTTAGAATTGTAACATGCCAAGGAACAATGTTCGTGTGTAACCAACAGGAGCATTCCAGAATGGGTGTTCATGTAGCAGAGGATTTTAAATCATTAAGAAGAGACACACTCACAAAGAAGAAGAAATAAGACTAACTATTGAATGTGGAGACATAAAGTTGGAGGGAAACATTTTGATAACATCATCACAGCTATATTTTTAAAATGCTAACTTCAATCCATTTTTGACGTAAAATTAAGTTTCATTTATGCTTAAAAGTTTAACATATTCACAATTTAGTGCCCTATTGAATCTATAAAATAGCGATATTTTGATGCAAAATGTGTTTTCTATTCCCTGGTTTTACTGGAGAAACATAATTTGTATAGATTTAAATATTGTGTATTTGAATACTATGATTAATAACCTCAACCAACCAGCAACACTATGCCCCAAACTTTAGACATCTAAGCAAGGAAACACCAAGTATTTACAAAGCCACAGACAGTCAATGAAATTAAAACACTGAGTTTAAAAGTAATTTCATTATTAGCTCCTGGGGAAAAGGGATCCTATCTCCACGTTCCTCTCTTTGCTTATCACAGTATTTGCACAACAGCTATAGGTTTGAACTTAATTGTTTTTTTCTCATTAGTCTGAATTTTGAAGACTATTACTCTTTGTTTTCCCAAAGTTGCACACATATCCTTTGTAACCCTAGATACTTTTGAAAAAGTTGAACCGCTTTTGGAAATTTAGAAATAAAGAGTGGAATTAGGAGAAATTAGTAGAGTCCATTGAAATAGGTTAGGGAAAATAGCATTGTGAGACGAAGGGGTTTGGAGAATTATTTTAAATGCAAAAAGTCTTGAACATCTGCTTCTTGGTTAAAATCATGTGTAGAACAAGGCAGGCTGTGTAAGTAGATACCTTATCTACTTATCTGAGGTACTGTGTGCTTTGGTTTAGAATTCCTATGCTATGGAATCTCTTCAGTTCCCTGTATGTATCATTCAGGCTTCTATCCTTTGATGATATTTTCTCTGCCCTCAGCAAAATATGTTCCTTCTGTTTACTCTGCCATTTCATCTGTGCAAACCAATGCAGTGAATCTAATGGTAGGAACATGAAAGTTGTTTAGTGCCTCTCACATCGTATTTCTGTAGGTAGCTGCCTATAGCATATGCATGTAGTGGTCCTGACCACGATTTATGGCAAGAAACTAGAGAGTAATTATCACCCCAAAATTGGCTGAATGGAATATAGGGAAAGAAAATATATAACTATGTGAACAAAGCTATCTAACATTTAGTCAGTGGCAGATATATGTACGTATACTTCCCAGCAAGTATCTATTACATCTGTTGACTCAATAACAAGGTACAATTTAGGACCAAAAGCACCAAGGCAATGCAGGAAGTCAGACAAATGGGCACTGAGTTTCAGCCCCCATTCTAAAACCAAGGAGTTTATTGGCAGTTAAACTAGATCAGCCTGATTATTAGCTACAAGTCCTGAAATGATTTTCCATGGTCCTTAAAATGGAACACTCCAAGCTCTGGCCTGTTTCTCTCGCACTGCGTCCTGCTTTGCCCCTTTCTTCTCCGTGCTCTGTGCCTAGGCCTTCTTTCTGTCCCAGCAACAGGACAGAGATTCTAGTCACTGAGACCTCAGAGTTCCTGTTTCTATGCCTTGACTGCCTCCGCATCCCAAAGCCCAGGTCCTGACGAGCCTTCCCGGATAGAACTCTTCCTGAATCCGTCACCACTTGTTTCTTCAACACATGTACCGTAACTCCATCTAAAACTGTCTTGCTTATTTCTGTTATTTTCCTCTAGCATGTAAGCTGACCAAGCCACCAAATTTGACCTATCCTGTTTTTGTCCATGATATGTCACCTGACTTGGACTAGTGCCTAATTAATATATACTGATGATGCACTTTTAAATGTCATACATGTATTTATTGATCACTTACACAGCATTGCTATACCCTGGCCTTATTTCTAAGCCCTTTATGAATACCAACTAACATAAGAAACTTATGAAGTAGGTATTGGAATATTCCCAATTTACAGATGAAAATTTGAGGTGTGGGAAGGTTGTTTGCTGAGGTCAGAGAGGTGGTCAGAGGCAGAGCAAAGTTTAAGACCCCGGCGGTCATGTTGCAGGGTCTGTGCTATTAGCACAGCAGGTTGCTGACTTTACTGTAAACTCCCGAGACACAGTGAGGAACAGAGAAGGGCCACAAGGTTTGGGATGGTGGGGAGAGTGGCTGGTTTTCAGGAAGTTCCAGAACGTATAAGGCCTTTAATTTTGTGGCTTTCACTTAGAACCATGTTCCCTCACATTGCAACTTCTAGACTAATACCTGCATGTCTCATATGCCCTGCTTCTCTGACCAAGTTTCTGAGTAATGTTTAGGGCAGGGGAGAAAAACCTCAAATTACCATTTCTTAAATTATGCTTAATAAGTACCACTGTTCCATTGTATTTTGATAGGTGGTCCCTTCAAAAAATGCTTCTGCGGTGAAAAATGTATGAATAAAGAGAAGTAAAAGGTTAAAAATAAGGAGAATATTTTTTAGCACATATAAAAAAAAGTAATACATGTAAATTGGCCCCAAATTGTGAAACCATATGATGTTTACAGAATGTTTTTTTCATATATTTCCAGGGTCTTTTATATTTATTAGAGTGCTTTAGGCTAAATTGAATGTTGAGTACTAAATGAGGTAACAAGTGGCTAATTCTCTAAATTTTTGAAGAAGCGAAGGCTGAATTTAAATACTTTAAAAGCATTTTTATTCACATGTTATTATGCCACTTTGTCCTACTTTGCCAAAATATCCAATGATGATTAGCGGTATTTCTAATCCAAGTTTCTGCCTCTTCATTTAAGGAAATATGAATGCCTCTAATGGTATTTTCTTTGTGGTCCTGCTTTGCCAGGGCTCCTGAAGAAATTCAGCTAAACCTGTAATCTGAAATCTATCAGCCCTACAGGCCATAGAGCAGACATCTCACGTAAGAGAGATTTATGTGGTCTATCACCAAAATTTAGCTTTTCAACACAGTTATTAATCAGCCTGTTGTGACCCTAATATTTTTGAATGACACAGTTTTCTGTAAGCCAAGAGACCTTTACCAAATTAGGAGTGCCGCAGGGGTGGCGGCAGAGGGGGTGGGATGACGATATTAAACATGGCCAGATAATGAGTTTCTCCTGGAAGAACTGGGCAAATCATTTAAACACTCGAAGTTTTCAAAATGATCGGGGTGTGTGTGTGGCGGGGGGGCGGTATTCTTTCTATTCTACTTCCCTCTTCCTCCTGCTCCTCCCCTTCCTCTCCTTCACCCTTCTCCTTGTTCATCTTCACTACTCCTGTTACCAAATATATTGTCTGATCTGTCTGATTTTCCTTACAAATTAATGTGTTCACGTTTGTTTTCACACCACCTTCTACTCATTATTTAAATGCTCTCTTCCCAAGGGGGTGTGGGGCATATTTATTTGCATTCAGAATGTGAGCCAAAATAGTAACTGGAATTGCCTATTTACAGAATTTAAACTTTGGATAAGGAAAATGGATTGTGAGCAAAATGTCAAGTATGTAAACAGATAGTTGTGTTTTAAGAGAGAAATAGGTTTTAGCAAACATTTCGTGTGTCTTTGCCCAATTAAAATTCCTCCATTGTCTTTTATATTTGTAGGCTTCAGGGTAGGATCTAAATTATTCCTATTTTTGTTTTCCTTGTGTTGTCCTGTAGTGAGCTCAATAGTTACTTTATTTTGGACAGTCTTTATATTTCCTTGTAATTCACATTAGTGTGTGTTTGTTCTTTTCCCCCTGTATATCGCTGTCTCCTTCCTGTTTTAGACTTCACAGCATCTATATCTGTTGAGAAGATTGGGCCACGATTGTAACCTGTGTCGCAATCATTATCTGATGGTGATTTCTGCATACATATTTAGATGTTAGAAATGCTCAGAATGGAGACAAAATGTCAATAAGACATTGTAGGCTCTGTGCTCAGCTTTTTGAGATGTTGGTGGAAGAAACATAGTTTGGCTTAATTAAATGAAAGGGAGGGTAAGTGAAACAGCATCATGTGATAAATAATAAATAAACCTTTCAATTTAAATGACACATTTTTTCAGGAAAACTATTAAATTCAGATAGAGGAAATCTGTGGAAGTCTTTCATGATGAACAGATTTCTGGTTGATGTCCACTAGGAACAGGATCTTGAAAATGTTATTTGCAAACATTCTTTTAAAAAGTTTGACCAATACCCCCATCTGACCAGACTTTTTGTGTCTGAAATTTATAAGTCAACTAATCAAGTAGTAATAAGTGGATGAGGGAGATAATGGTGACAAATTTAGGGTATTTTAAATTTTTAGAATAATAACTGGGCCTTCTTCATAGATTTGTAATGAGGATTAAATGAATGTATGTATGTAAAACCCTTAGTGCAGTGCCTAGGACATAGTAAACATCATATACATATTTATTATTATTACTGATTTATATTCACATCGAGTATAAGCTGGATAGTGTGAAACATACAGAAATATATGGCATGAGCCCTGCCCTCAGGATGGTTTCAATCTAGTTGGGAAACAAAATATAATCTAAAACATGCCATACTGGTATCATGGAAGTAAGTGCATGGGATTAATTATGTAGCAGGAAGTATAAACAGTGTAGCAAATTGGAGGTGGGAATATGTATATGAACAATAGCATTATGGAGGGTAGTTGTCACCATAATAAATACTTTCAGAAGTTCTACATTACGTACTATTTTTTTTTAAATCCTTCACCATGCTTGTATTTAAACCCACCATTATGTCTGTCATGATAGGCTCTTCTTGAGTCCTCACATTTCTTCTTCACCTAAACCTAATTCATCATTTAAGACTAATTATCTGCCCTGGCTGGTGTGGCTCAGTTGGTTGGAGGGTCATCCCATGACCAATTTCCAGTCAGGGCATAAACCTAGGTTGGGGGTTCGATCCTTGGTCAGGGTATGTACGGGAGGCGAAGGGTCAATGTTTCTGTCTCACATCAGTGTGTCTCTCTCCCCCTCTCTCTCGCTCTCTCTCTAAAATCAATAAACATATTCTTGTGTGAGGATTTAAAAAGGAAAAGGACTAATTGCCCCCACCCGTAGACATTAAGTTGATCTTTATAAAATGTAAACACCTCACTAAGGTGTTTACATAAATTTGAAATAAATTGCAACCCCCTCTCTAAGGCATAAAAAACCTGTTGGTCTGGCTCCTGTCTCCAGCACTGTCTTACGCCACACTCTCCTTCACTCACCCTGCTAGAGTCATTTGAGATCAATTCTGAGAACAAGTTAAAGTCACTTCTCCCTAGGACATTTGTCTTTTCTGTTCCTTTGCCTGGAATGCTTCATTTCCCCCATTTTCCCCCACTTGACTTCTTACCTAAAATATCACAACCCTCCTCCAGGCCACTTTCAACCCTCCCCTCCACCCTCACCCTTAGTCTCTTAGCCCCTGGTTTCCTTCACAGAACTTGTGTTTTAAAAGGATTTTGTTTGTTGTAGAATGTTTTTGTTAGCTGTTTGTTTCTCTCCTTCCGGAAAATGCACATTTCCTCAAGGTCAAGAGCTTACTTGTCTTATTCAGCATTACATCACAAAAGCACAACAAACATTTATTTTTTAAATGGACAATTCTTCCTAATCTTTTTCTCCCATTTCCTTCTGCATTCCCCAGGCATATGTGTGAATCTGGGTTATATTCCTAAACTTTGATGTCATCTCAAACTTGCCCTCCCTTTATCTCTTCTTAAACTTGTTTTGCCTCAGTCCCATCTAGAACTTGATCCCTTTGCTGATGTTGCTTCCTCCTCCTCTGACAGGCTCTGACTTTTGTCATCTCCTCTGAAAATTTCATCTATGCTTTTACTTTCTTTATAAAAACTTATTTTTCTGCAAACATGAGCTGGGTGTCCCTACTTCATGCCCCTCCATAATGTGTTGTTATTTTTCTCCCTGATAGCACTTACTTTATAATACAGCTCTTTTTGCACTTGCTTCATTTCCTGTGAGCTTTGCTATGAATCTTTGTTTCAGTTGGAACTCTTTGATTACAAGTAATAGAAACCATCCATGACTAACTTGAGCCTGTTTTTTTTATAGAATACATGGGTCAGCTTACAGAATGTATAGAAAAGTAGAACCAGGCTTCAAGTAAGACAGAAATGGGATAACTCCTAGGATTTAGGGATTTAAAATAAATGAAAAGAATCATCAGGTTCCCACTGTCACAGAATGAATAAACTGTTTTCTATTAGTTCTTTGTACTCAGGATTTAAATTCCTGAGAGAGACTTTGGCTGACCTAATTTGTGTCACCCCCCCCCGCCCCATGTTATGCCACTATTAAAATAAGCATCTCAAATAAGTGTCCCACCAAAATTATAGCCAAATGAAGGAAACGTGGTGTCCTGGCATGTAATCGAGGTTTTCTATTTACTGATGAAAGAGGGCTGCCCTGAACGAGCAAACCCTACACATTTGGATCATAGCAAGCTTCAGTGAGAGGAGAAAGAACCACTTTCCCTGGCCCATTAAAGAATAGTAAAATATACCATATGCATAATGGCACAAGCTTGCTTTTCTGATGACCGAAACCATAAAAAACACATTAAAATTTGTCTCACTACATCATTTCTTTGGCAGTTTTTAGCCAAAGAAGAAGAGATTTTTTTTCCCACCTAGATTCTATAACATATTACTGTAACTTAATGAATGATTAGTAATGGAATTTAAATTTTAACATAATATAACCATGACTTAGAAGTATGAATGGCTACAGTGTAATTTTATATTTTTATATAGGAGGGTTTTTTAAAGAACTAATGTGTAGCTACATATTTATTGGCCCTAACGGAACTCTTTTTCACTTCTAGTTCGTTCAGGATTGCTGTGCTGGACCACTGATGGGGCCTGGAAATGCACATAGCTCAGTGTAATCCAAGCTGATGGCAGAGTAGCTTAAATCTCGGGTCCAAAGTTGATTTATGGGAACAAAGCCATCCGATAGGCTCTGCAGTTCTTCTTGTGGCAAGAAAAACACACAATCCGATTTCACCCACCCTCTGCAGCATCTGATCTCTAACAGTTCTTTTATCTGGTGTTTAAGGTAAAAATAATAATAATAATTGGACTGGGGCTCTGAAGTTCTCAGGCAGGGGAAGAGACCCAGCAGGTGGTGACGAGTGTTTCTGCCGTATGACAGGACTGAAGTCTGAGGAGTTAACACCGTGCTCAAGCGTTTCAAACATGGAACTGCCCTTCCTTTGTCTCTCCTGAGAAAACGGGTCGGAAATCCCAGTTCATGTAGAGGATTATGCAAATCAACCTTTCAAACCAATGAGTAGTTGAATATACTTGAAGGACTTTGTTTCAGAATTGCATATAAATTTTAATACTTGATATATGCCATTTTCACTATTTTGCTAAATTGCTTGTTGCATATATTCATTAGATAAAAATAACTCATTTTGCAGAAGTATTATGAAGTCCTAAACCTATTTAGATTTGCCAGCATAGTTCCAAAAGATAGAAGAATCAGAGAGAGAGAGAGAGAGAGAGAGAGAGTGAGAGAGAGAGAGGCATGCAGTGCTTACATATGTGTATGCATATTTATATGGGAGTCTATATATAGATTACTCTGTGGACACAAACTGGTCCATTTGCAAACAGCCATCTTATCAGCCTTTTAGCTTAGCCAAATCCAAAGAAAAATGTGTTTCTTTGTTAAGTCTTTACAAAATAAAAGCTGGTTTCTTAAAAAATTGCATATGTTACATATATTCATTTGATTTAAATCCAAAAATGCATATTGAGACACTTTAAGATTAACTTTAGAAAAACTTTTATTAATAAGTGCAAAGTAAGTTGGTAAAAGATACTTTAGTAAGACTTTCTTTAGGCCTCCAAGAAACCTGATGCTCTCCTAGGCAGTCCTTCTACTGCTCAAAATCTGATAACTATTTAAAGGTTCAGGGTCCCTTCTCTTAAACAGAGCATAGAAGTCAAGTGAGACTTGCCTCTTCACCTTCCCAGTCTTAGCTCTTTCAAGCTCTTGCTCTCCCCTCTGCCTACAGGAAATTTTCAAAGCCTGTCTCCAGTATTCTGACTTCATTAACCACTGCACTTCCATCAGCTCTTTCTTTGGAAGTCCTTCTTGGGGAGACTTCCTTGACCCTCTCTTCTCCACTCCCAAATTTAGGAAACAAGTAGCCTCCACCTTAATGATGTACATCACCTACCACCTCTCACCATCACACTGACCCCACTGCATTACGATGGCATAGTTTCTTACCTTGTACCCAGTTACACTAGAAACTCTGGAAAGGCATCATCTCACTGTAACTGTGCAGAGTGGGTACTCCATAAATATGGACTGAAACAGTGACCTTGCTCAGGCTTCTCTTTCCATCTCCTCTCACCCCTGCCACTTGTTTCTCAAACAAAATGTAGCAGCATCATTTGTAAAAGCAATTCTTGGAACCAAACTGGCTTTGCGTATGCACTGAGAGATGTTTTCCTCCTTGTAACTATGTGGACACATCCCAGCCTCTCCACCCTGTCCCTGTATTCAGCAGGTTGGCTACTGGAACGAAATGTTTCTGTTTTACATTTCCTGAGTGCACAATGTCTGAAGCAAGTGCAAGGTGACTTTGCTGTAACTCAGCAGTCTTTTCAAAAATGTCTTTTCCCCTTTCAGGTCCTTCGAACACTGTCATTAAGGGCTGAGAGGTGAAGATACATTAGATAAGAAAATAGCAGACAAGGACCCTGAAGCACTCTAAGAAACCACAGTCTGCAGGAGATCCTGGTCCTGGCTCCAGTCATCAGAAAACCTGTTCTTTACCACAGGTAGGTCCATCACCCTACATTTCTTTTAAGATTTTTTACAAATGCCCTTCATAGGGCAGTTTTGTTTTTCCTTTGTTTCTGAAATGTAATAGAAAAAAAATGAGAAATAAAAAACTTTTAAGTTGGAAATATCTTACTAACGTTCTTCTAAATGGATTTTATTTGGTAGCAGGTGCAATAGTTTCAGTATTGCATCTTTTTTTTCTTAGCAATTCTGCAGGTGACTTATCATTTATTCTAGAGAAGTCTGCCTTAAATGATACAGTCTGTCAATAGGAATTTTGAGACTTCTGCATCTAGCCACTGAATCTCTATGAACATGAAGATTCTGGTTTTCTAGAAAAGAGCCATTGAGTTTGTGAAAATGGAAACAGCAGTATTTTAGGTTGGAAATGGATATGAATAATTTTCAGTTATTATTATCCCATCATCTTCATGAGAGAGATGGCCTCAGTGTGACAGAAAATGTTAAAGATAAAACATACTCATGTCACTTGTGAACAGTTGTGTGACAGACATTGTGAAGGACCGTGGCCATTTGCATGGGAACCCCTGCAATGGGATTCTACAGTGAGGGAGAGAGAGCGTGCTCAACTCCAAACACAGGGTGGGCAAGCAGAAATGCACAGCCTAGGAGCAGGGTTCAGGGGCCAGTAGATGGAAAATTACTGAGATAAAACATCAGGGATAAGGGGGTCCCCACTAAACCGACCTAAGGGGATTCTTGCTGAAGACAAGCCGGAGTGAGCGAACATCACCTGGGGGGACCTGGTCAGATACCAAGGTAGGGGGATTACGGTTAAACTGACTTAGCAGGGTGCTGGCAAAGGTACACTTTCCGAGGAAGTACACACCTGTACCTAGAAGAAGGTTCAGGAAACTGCCTGAAGTCTGGTCAAGCAAAGAATCTTTACCAAAGGTAAGGCTTTTTGTTTGTTTTCTTGTGCTTCTCAGATTTACAGGAAAGCCACCACTGCATTAACGGTGCTTTTGCTAGGAGTCTGATTCTTAGATTCCCCCGCACATAATTTGGCTGGGTTTCCCCCCCCCCCACTTTTGTGATGTTTCTCGTGAAGTATGCCAATCTCCACGAGGAGTTATGAGACCTAAAAATACATGAGACTTGGAGGCAGTCAAAGGTAATGTGGAAACAACTAAGGTCAGCCTGGTAGAAGGATTGTGGGAGGAAAACCACCAACCAAAGTCACAAGCTCAGGCCTTTGTCGAAATGTTGCAACGTGGAGCAGCTCCAGAATGAGTCTTCAGAGGAAAGCCGGCAGGTTAAAGACGACATAAAATAGGTTTGGGAAGGTCAGGCAAAGGTTAGTTTTGTTCTGAGAAAATTTCACTGCTTGTTTTCTTGGAAGGTACAGGAAACTTTGGTTGTGTTCATCACAGGGTCTCTCAGAGCACTAAGACAAGGTGCTTGAGATCCCACATCTGTTTATCAACATGATTGCATTACTTGAATACTGAATCTATTGGCATAATTTATTGGGTTTTATAGAAACTATTTTCTGAGCTATTATATATGTATGTTTATATATATGTGGCATGTTTTCACTGTAATATTTATGTCATATGTTTTGAGCAGCTGGAGTTCTCTCCAGTCTCTAGGACTACTGAGGAATGGACCTGTAAGTGCACCTCTTCACTGCTTTTATGCTCTCTCACGAGTGTCTACAAATGTAGATCTCTAAATATTATATAAGTATAAGTTTTTCATTAATTTAGCATATTTCCATTCCTAATCATTTTCATTTCAACATCTTTTCCAGTTTTTTAATTCTCTTAGTTTCCCAGGCTTTATACCATTTATATCAGTCATTTTTTTGTTCCTTCATTTTTTTCTAACCCGATTACATAATTAGTGGTTTATGTTGTTTTCACTTTGAAATCTAGTCTTTTACCCATCCTTTGCAGAATCCTACCACAACCTCACACCCGCTCAAGCTTTCATGCTTTCTTTTTGCTGAGCTAACACATTTTATTCCCACGGGGTTTCCATTTCTATACCCCCCAAACTGAAAATCAGCCAGAACCCAGCTAAAATAATTATACTTTTTAAATGGTACTTCTGTAGTTTCTACCAGTTCATAAAATTTTAGATGCATTCCATTATTTTAATTGCAGACATGAGAACAGCAGTTTTACCTCTGAAACCCTCTATCACCAGTGCATGGTTTTGTTCTTAGAAAGTACACAGCTGAATGTATCAGGAATGAAATGATTATATTTTCAAAGGATACATATTCCCAGGAATTTATAAGGACTCACCCTAATAATTAATTAGAATAAATAACAAAATAATAAGGCCTTAGAATTTTCAAGGCTTTGGAAAAGAAATGAGGAGACCGAGGTAGAGGTTGGAAGGCAATATTGGGAAAATTTTGTTAAGCAATAAAAATTCAACTGAGTAAATTTTAAAGATTTTATTGGCTCTCTTGAACAATTCATGAATCAAGCAGCAGGAGGTAGGGTGTCTTATGAGGCAAATTGTCTCAGTTCCCTTTGGGGGATGGAGAGGGCCCCTGTGACAAATTACCACATTGAGACCCATTAGAAAATTCCAGACTGACATGTTAAGATTACGTTCCTGGAAAAGGTTGACATTGCACTTACATCAGGTATTAAGTCTAGGCTGGTTGTCATGACTTTAGGACAACTGACTCCATTTTGTGCCTTGGTCTTCTCTTTAACAATTACTAGTTAGGAAACAACCCCTGCTCCCACCACACATGATATTTTTCAGTTTCAGAGAAAAACACAGCTCTGATGTGGGGGCGGTATGACAGGGACAAGATGAAGAGTTTCCAGATGATTTTGTGTTGCTTTAAAATGAGGAACAAGTCTTTCTTTTTTTTAATTCAAAGTAAAACTTTTTTAATGGGTCTCATTCCCAAAGGGCAAAAAGCTGCCTACCTATACAATTTTATCACTAGCTTGAGGCATGATCGTTTATTTCAGCCAATTAAAATAACAATTCCTGCAGGACATGTTAAGGGAACAACCTACTGCTGGTGAGTCCCCACCACTCCTGGTAGGATTCAAACCCTTCAACTACAGATGTTCATATTGCAACGACTACTTCAAAAGAAGCTATACAGTGATTTGGAAGGGCACATTTTATTTATTCCCTTCATTTTTTAATTCTGTTCTTCTTAATATTTTATGGACTCCTTTCTACTGTATTGGCTTTACCTTTCCCTATTCTTGTTGGAAACAGTTTGTGCCTACCCAATTACTGTTCTACAGAAGCCAGCACCATACTGGCCTTGGTCTAACAAGGGAACTGTGTGTGTGTTTTTTTATTGAGATTGTTGAGATGTTTCCATAACGGATTCCCAGTATAAGCTGCTTTATTGCTGACAGCCAAATGATCATTCCAAGCATCCTAACATGACATGTAAAAAAAAAAAAAAAAAAAAAAAACCAAACTCAGTGATAATACTGATTAATATATCTTTTGCATTTAAATGGCTGTTTTTTTTTTATTTTTAAGAAGAGTTAATTGTGCATTCGGTGGGTTGTTTGCATAGTCAAGTAAACATACATCAGGCTGCTGCGCAATCTAGTCCTTAGGTGCGTTTATCCGCTTGTGATGCT